>JAVQKC010058038.1:0-54215 GCA_036025475.1 Philypnodon macrostomus
CTCTCTCACAGTGGACATGCACCTACGATGAAAATTCCAGAGCCCTCCATGACTTCTAAGTGGGAGAAATAGCAAAATAGCAAGGTGTTCAAATACTTGTTTTCTTCACTGTACATGTCTTGTGTGTCTGACAGTTTACAACTTGCAAACTAACTGTCTTTGTATTGTGTGGAGAGTTTATTGCACTCATGGATGGAGTGACTTCTTTATTATTATATAATTCTGCGTTATTTAGACGAGTAATAAAGTGCTCAGTCTGTGCCAAAGATGGGTCTGATTATAGTGGCAGTACAGACTCTCGTTTCTCTCCTCACACTGATCGAGACAATCATCCCATAGAAACCCTGTTTACTTGAGCCCTGAGCTTCTACACCTTTAGTAGTCACTTCATTTCAGACATGGCAGTAAAAAGTTAACATAACCACATTTCTAATTGAGTGTTTTTTAAAAATAATAATACTCGGAATAATCGTTTTCCAGAAATCCTGAAATAAGTCGTTATAACGAAAAATCAGCTATTGTTTTCATGAAATCCCGAGAGAGTAATGATTAAAAAAAATCTTTGAGAAACAATAGTTGTGTGATCTTAATTATCTCAGGATTCCAGGAAAACAATTAATAAAAAATAAAAGTCTCTTAAGGCTTCCGTAGGTATGTGTGTGTGAAAAGATTTTTTTTGCTGTTTTGATTTTCCATCCTGATCATAACCAATCATAACCAATGTGGTATACTCACGTTTACAGACTGTACTTTGAACATTAAAAGCATTTTCTCCATTCTCCAACAACTTTCTGGTCATGTATATAAGTAATGAAACATGTTCCAACAGCGTTTGAAGCTCTGAACTCCTGCTGTTCTTAAATCAATGGCATTCTCTATTCTAGTTTGTGAAAGCTGAGCTAACATATATAACATCTGGGCTATGCAAACATCAAGTTAAGGCATGTGCATGATGAAAAAATAGTTTTCCTCTCGTGATTTTTCTTATCTTGGCCAACTTGAAACTAGGGTAGATTACGTTAGCCTGGCCACTAACTTAAATATGCCTAGCTATACTCATAGAATGGCTCTTTGTCTGTGGATATCTATGTGTGGGCCCTGTGAGCACCTTATGCAGGGCCTAAGGCAGTTCAAAGCATTGCAAAACTTTTTTTTACTGAAAAGCAGCCACCATAAAGCACAGTGTATCCCCTGAGTCCCTGTCCCCTACTCCCCTGAGACCCGACTGTCAAACTGTGATTGAATTGACAGCTCTGATGACGACTGCTGGCCGCTGCACTTTGCATACAGCAGGAAGAGTTTCCATTCACACTGTAACACTTTGCTAATTGCAATCGAAGTATACGTATTTAAGGGATCAATGCAGCTTTTTGGTTCACTTTTTGGTCCAGCTTTATTCATCCTACATCAACTCATTTATCCATCACATTAACTCTGTAGCTGATAGTTGCATTGGCTTCGTTAAGAGCCTATGAGAGCCTCCATTCTAAGTAAGACAGAGACACCTTCTAGTTCTTGCCGCATGGTTTTGACTAGATGACAACAGGTCTGCCAATTAACACTGCAGTACTCGCGGGTGCTGATGGTGACGATCGCTCATCACCTCACTTTTAATGTGTCTTTATGGAAATGGGGGGGTACCTGCAAACCGTGTGAGCTGTGAAAACCATCTGTTCAGTTTGTCAAGGTGTTTCAGGAATAACACTAACTTAATTTGCTGAAAGTTTTAAACAAGATACCAGACTAATTTGACTTTCGCCAAGGAGGTTATGTATTTGCTGTCAGAGGTGGCGCTACTGTTAGGCAAAAGTGGGCAGCTGCTTAGAGCCCCAAGATTCAAGGGCCCCATAAATGAAACCTAAAATAAATATGTTGGTAATTATTCAAGTTAATTTGGTAAAATAGCATTACAAAGCCACTACGCCTCGCCAGTTTTCCTTTTTCTCCGTATGGTTAAGCCATCTGGCTGCTGTCAAATCTAGAGAATTTTCAGGTAAGACATAAAAAGTGCCAACTACAGAGGGCTCCCTGCCCATGTTCGCTTTGAGCTCCTAAAACCCCTAAATCTGCCACTGTTTGCTATTGCCATGTGTTTGATGTCTGTTAGTAACACTGTTTACGACCCCTATGGACAGTATCTATTAAACTATCATTTTAAACTATAGTTTTGTGGATGCTAATTATTATCTGGGTCCAGGAATTGGTTGTTGTTACTGTTTCTTACCATTGTGAGTCCATGGTATATCTGTGCAATGTTTGTTTTATGTTTTAGAATGTGACGGTTTGCAACATTACTCAAAAACTGGTGAATTAAGAGACTAAAATGAAATAGAAATAGGAAAAGTTTTGTGGTGGAAGTCAGACCCTTCTTTATATATTTTGTGTGACCCGTTTGACCAAAAAGTTGAGCACCACTATCTGGTCAAATGGCCACTTTCCCATATCTAGCAGAGAAAGCCTTTAGCTCTATGTCTTTGAATCAATTTAAGTGTGGCACGCTAACTTCACATAACTGAAATAAGGATTGGTACAGTGTAATATGTAATGCACACCTGCAAGGAAGAAGAAACACACAGGTCTGACAACACAGGGAAGATTAGTCGCTTGTTGCTGCCCAGTTTCTGCCCAGAGCAAATAGACTTTACATTGATGACTTTACAGTGAAGCTGCAGGCTTATGACTCTTTCCTTATCTTGTCTGTCTGCACAAGGTGATGCTGACGAGATACAGTTACTCATGTAGATGGACTGATGCAACACTGATGGAGGTGGCCGGTGGAATTAGGTTTTCAGTACCTCAAATACACTGGGAAGTGACAGTCAGGCGTTTGGGCTGTAGTCTTTCCTCCTAGAAGTGATATAGTGAAGAGGTGAGAAATGAATGCACACCTGTACATACAGGTAGACAAGGTGGGGGCAATACAGTATTAAATAACAGACAACTACATGTAGTTGGCATCACTCTTTTAACTGTCTGTTGTGTGTACATCAGTGTTTCACAACTGGTCGGTCAAAACATAAACGTATGTCACCAGAAACCACCTTGTTTGAAATGTATTCTTTAAATACATGAAACAGAGTGTAGGATAATTGAGAAAAAATAATAGCAAACATAAATTCATATATGAAGGGTGTAGAAACACTAATATCATCATTGTTTTATTGACTTGCAGTCAACACATGTTACAGTAAATACTAAATATTTACCATTCAACTTTTACAAAAATATTATGTGGAAAAAAGCCATTGCCTTGTTCCAGAAACTCTATAAACAGTGTCTGGTTATGAAATATTAACTTGTGATTTTATAAGCATGAGTAATGTAAGCACTACAGTTAACCCTGTGGTCTGAAATATTTAATAATACCAAAAGGCAGAGTGAGGTAAGGATGAAAGAGTAAGAAAATATTTAGCAGTTAATATGCGTTTGTGCTTTGATAGATCTGTAGCACTTTGTTGTTGTTGTTTTGTCTGTGCTCTTGTATGTGGCAGCCCAGTGACATTTGGAGGCAGCTGAACCCAGGGACCTTTCAGTGTCAGCCTGTTGTCATTCTGACTGCTACAGCCCAGACGATGATGCACTCACTCTGTGGGGTGGGAAAAATGATCTACGGCCAACTTCAAGGTCCCCACGCCTCAAACAGGCTTTTACTGTAACTGCCTCTGACTACCACATGTTTAAAAAACAATTTCACTAGGTTTTTTGTGTGTTCAATTTCATACATTGCTCACATTGTGCTATATTCCTTCATCTTATTCCTGTTAGCTGTTTAGGGCTGTATTTGGGGTACTCTGTGGCCAGTTAGTCTCTGGGTTGACATAGACACATACACAACCAATTCATCCTCACATTTATTCACTACAAAGAGTAGTTTAAAGTCACTAATTCTCCTAACACATCAGGACAGTGGGAGGAAACTAAGGACCCACAGTAAGACAGAACGGTCACTCAGAATCCACAGATTGATTATAGTTTGCTGAATTGCTCTAACCAAATTCCAATACCCATATTCCCTGCATGCATCTTCACTATAAATCAGGTAAGTGCTAGCCGATTCTGTTTGGCAGTTATACAGTACAGGATGAGGCTAAGCTGAACCTCCTGCTGCTGTGGGGAAATGGACCTGTCGGAAAGGCCATGAAATAGTGCAGAGCTATGTCAATCCCAGCCGTCCTCCTCTTCATTATCATACTCTGGGAACTACTGTGTGTGTGGCTGCTCTGCCCGGGAAACTTTCTAAATTGTGTGTTTTGAAAGTGCTAAAACTGTCTCTCTCACAGTATTTATAGCTGGTATGAGATAATAATACAACTTCCACCTCTGATGTATATATGTAATTTTTTGGTTTGTTTATACCCAGTACAACTTTATAGATAGATAGAGAAAGTTGTACTGTGTGTGTGTGTATATATATACTATAACCTAGTACATACCAGGGCTTTGCAAATATATATATATATATAAAATACATATTTGCTCTCAGTAGAAACCCCAGTGTGTGCAGTGCAGCTGCCTGTAACCATGTTCCTCTTATTGATTTGAGTGTGACTATAACCTAGTACATACCAGGGCTTTGCAAAATTCTCTGCAGCATTAAGTCTCGCTTCTAATTGAAGGCTCCCACAGGCTAACTGGCTTGATTGCTCTGACACGTCAAAAATCCTCGGTCAGTTAAATGGTGCTGAAAGATGGAGAGCTGCTATTGCTGGTTCTGCTTCAGGCAGCAGTGACCTTATGATCAGAATGTCTGCTTCAAACGCTGTCTTACTGCAACACCCTGCTATTCTTGACTCAATTCAAGGTTCATTTTATTGTCATTCAAATTACCTGCATGAGAGGCAGTGCAGAGCAACATCTCAAAACCGCAAGTTTGTTCATAGAATGTGTTTCACTTTGTGCCCTAAACTACAACATACTAGTGTAAACTGAACTCATCTTGGAGATGCAAAACTGCATCCAGAAGAAGGGCCAATATAAAGTTGTGTCCCTATGGATGTCATCTTTAACAATGGCAGCCAAATTTTCAAGTGACAAATTGGATAGGTATTGATCAGTTTTGGTGATATATTTGACTTATTTGCTCCAACTTTAGTAAGAGAATAATAATGTATTGCCCTTGTATATTGCACACAAAGAATAAATAGCCTAAATGCACCTTAATATCACCTTATTGCATTTGTGCTTGCTTTGGTATTGTGCTGTATATATTCACAGACGTCTGTCTGTGTCTGTCTCGCTGTGCCTGTGTCTGTGTGTGGCATCCACACATGTGTCTCAATTATATATCTGGGCCTGTGGACTTCCTGTAGTAATAATAATAATTAATCGTAATAATAATAATGATAATAATAATAATGATAAGGATAATAATAAGGTGTATTATGGTCTGGGTCAAATACATCACTGCTTTTACCAGGAGCGGTGTTTTACATATAATTTAAGTATTACAGCCAAATTTTTTGCCATAGAAACTCAAAGTGTCCGAGAAGTGAAATAAGCAGCTTGCAGCAACAACTAACTTTGCAGGCGATGTCATCAATGCCTCATACAATTAAAAATGACCAAATTAAATGATAAAAGTGGAGAACCAACAAGTAGTAGTTTATCCTTAGCTGTGCTTTTCACTGCTGCAAAGGAGTACTGGGGTAGAGATGCTGAAAAACAACTGCTCTTGCCTGAAGGCAGTAGCAGGATGCAGGGTACAATGAAATCTGCCCTACACAAAAACAAGCCATCCCTGTATGTTGAGCAAATGTTGTTACAGAGCACCTCTCGCCTTTGGCTTTGACCCCCGAGGGGCAACACGATGTGCTCTGGGCAGTCAGCGGTGTCACTATATCCCAAACTGTTTGGCATCTATAATAATCCAAGCCTTGTATAGACACAATTCGGCCCTGGTTAGGATGTAAATAAGTCTTGATGTAGATTTAATTTAGATCATTAGAGTCCTAATATAGCCCCATCCAATTTCTGCTCTAATTTCCCATGTATTCCTTGGTCTAGACTGGGTTTATTTATAGTATAATATTTTACTCAGAGGGCAAATACCTTCTGAGGTGGTGTGACCGCTGATTTATTATTGTTCTTTATCTACAAATTTAACAAGATAAGCATTTTGCCCGGCCACTAAACAACATACTGTATTTCGGGTAGAACAGTTCCCATATTACTTTGCCAAGAAGTGGGAATGTGTCAACACTTCACTGTGCCAAGAAACAATGTTGTTAGCTCTGGAAAGCGCAACATCAATGCAAAAATATCTTGTACTACAATGCTTAGACAATTCACAAGCAGTAGAAATAATGAATATTTATGAAATGGGGGTTTCTCTCTATCCTTTTTGCATAATAAACATCATGTAGGTATTTAGGCATAATGATGGTTACTCTTGTTCAGGCATTAAGGGTCAGTGTCTTTTCCTGCTGCTGCTGACATGGCATTAAGTGGACACTGCATTATATTGATTTTTAAAGATAATGTTGCTTGAATGAGGGAAGGAAGGTGGTATTTAACTATACTAAAGCATTGTATATATATATATAAATAATTGAAATGTAAGCAATGACACTCCTGATCCAACGGGTTCGACTGGACTTTTAACCAGAAGGAAGCCACAAATCAATAATGACTGGTGTTTTTGTTCTGATTTCTTTGGGCTTAACTTTGAAAGATCCATCCTAACCCTAATCCCAACCTTACAGTAAGACCTAACCTTATGCTGCATTCCAGTTGTCCTCGGAGCTCGGAAGTCGGAGCTTGGAGCGTTCCAGTTGTTAACTGGAAATAAAATCAAATGTATTACGGTAACAGCGTCATTTAGCGGTTAGCAGGATGAGCAACAACAGGCATTTTAGCATATTTTGTAACTGCAGATGCAAAAATACACTACAACAGCATGCTAACAGGTACCGGTTGACAGAAGTGAATGGCTCATATCAAATTAAAACTATTTAATTGAATTGAGTTATATTAATTTTCATGTAAAATAGAGTGCTGCCATTTTTTGTTGAGTTTCCAACTAGGAATTCCCACATCTGGTTGATTTTTACAATTCGGAACTCGGTAATTCTGACCTCCGAGTACAACTGGAACACACTATAAATCCTGACCCAAACCTTAAAAATCTAGATGCATAGGGTTATGTGCGTAGTAGTAGTAGTAACACCAGAAATAGTTTAATTGCGCTTCATGTAAATCAGTTGAATGAAGTATGATGGTGTCAGGCTAATTTCCTGTCGTCTAATATGGCAGAACGGTAGCTAGAGTTGCCGGAAGGCCTTTGCTTACACAACGCTGTTTGCCTGGAACCAACCGTCGACATGGGCCATAAATCACTCTCTAATATTTTTATGCACCAGTCCATCCAACTGCTGCTAATGTTTCCTCTCCTGCTTCCTTTGTAACTCATTTGAGCTGAGCACCGACGCATGACAAGTGTGTGTGTGTGATGGGGATTGGGAGGATCGGCTTCTGTTTGCAATTGGCTTAAAAAGTGCAGTTCCTTTGACCTTGCAGCAATGTGTATCATCAATATTATGTTAAATGTGGAAGCTGGAGACTGACTGGTCTATTCTATCATGTTTTGAAGATGTTTCATTAAAAAAACAGACCTGGCTGTATCAGAGCCACTGAAAAGTGTACCTCTATGGCTCTGGGCTGTAGTAGTGAAATGGGTGTGTCCAGAATGGGGAAAAAAGGCCTTAAAAGATCATGCCTCTGAGAATCTAAGAAAGCAAAAGGTCCCAACAAGACTTTTTCAATAAATAATGCATTTCCCTTTTATTATAAAATGCTAATCTAGGGTAAAAAACATGTAATCAGAAAATAGATTAGCTCAAAAGCACATTATAATTGACTGCATTTTAAAATATAAATAGTGTATGAACGTGCTCACTTTGTCTGTGTCACACTCACAAATTCCCTCCACAGAGAATTGGCTGCAGCTCTTGTGACCTCACTGACATCAGGTCCTGACCCTGCTGCCTACGCTTGTCAAAACCTTATCAAAGTCTATCTGATGGCACAGCAGCGCCTGGAGCAACAAAACAATCTGATACTATCTGTCTGGTCAGAGGAGAGATGCCACAGTCTTGGCCACACCACTCCCCAGCCTAAACCACCAGGGAGATGAATATACAGTATTCATGCACTTCTGCAGTATATGTGTTTATCTCATTCTATTGCTATATATTGAACATTTTGTATGTCACTATGGCTACTTCATAAAGCCCCTTCCTTCCTTGTATTATTCACAATGTAATGTTTACTAAAAGCCCATGGGAGTGGTCATTATTTGAGAATGAAAACATGCGCATAGCTTCATTAGGTTCAAACAGTATTTTCACAATTTAGAATAAAATGTATAATAATTTAGCCAATCCTCTGCACTACGGTTAATCAGTGAATACTGTAGCATTTAATGCACTGATGTATGTCAGCTGATGCAATGTGTACCTTTCACTGATTTTATTTCCCAGTTCTAGTTCAGTAAATAATATGACTGTCAGCCTAATTAGACTAGTTATTCTAGTTATTATTCCAAATTAGTGAATCCTAAATATTTCTGTAAAAAGTGTGTCGTCTTAATGATTGTCCAACATTGATATTTACAATGACAGAATTTGCCTGTACACACTGCTGAAGTTTTAAATAAACCAAATTAATTCTCCCCTGTATTTACCCTGTTCAACTGAAGTGGCACTTCAGTTTGCAGTGGTCATCAGGATGTGAGTCACTTTTAAAGGTGATGGCCATAGAAGCACTTGTTATAACAGCAGCCCATGAGAGCCTATGGAGAGGCAAACTCGAGAGATTTGAGCACATTTATCTGCACAGCTCTCGCCACATGTCCTCGAAATGTCAAATGACTAATAATGTTTGTTTATAACCACAAATAATAGTTTTTAATGTACATAAGACATAATAAAACACAAGGTGATATTAAGCCTGTTTTTCTTCTAGATTAGATTATAATATTTGTTGAAATGTCTTCTGTTTGCTGAAGAAAATTAAGTAAATACAAATCTTTTAAAGTCCCTTTTCTTCATGCAGCCATTGCAATCAATTATAAGTGGTAGCAAGGTAGTTTACTCAGCTCAATGTAGAAAAATGTGTTTTCAGCTCCTCAGCATCCAGAAACAAACATGTGAATGCAACATTTTGGCATAGTTACATTAAGCTCAGATGAGTTGAGTTAGCATAATGGGGACCCTACATCCAACAGAAAAACAAAGAAATCTAATGGTTTACAAATTCCAAAATATTTTGTACTGGAAACTATTGTGGGTAAAATTTTGAAAATTTAGATTTGCAAACCTCTATATTTTGCTTTTATTTACATTTTACTCATTGTCCAGCATTTTCAGAATTAGTCAGTAGAAGTGTGTCGATATTGATAATTTATCTTTCTTCCAGATTCACCAAGTTTCTTTTTTAAAATCCCTAATTTAGCCAGATCCAACAAGACATCTCATTACGTTCTGGTTTATTTACCCCCGGTGCATACAGTGAGTCCATTTGACAGCTACAGAAAAAAGCAGATTGTAAATGTCTACAACATTTCCCCCTCACACACACCCACATTGTCTTTCGCACCAGTCCTGCACACACACACACACCTACAGACACACACAGACACACAACATGGTGGCATTCATTTCACTTTTGCACCGCCACAACACTTTGGCAGGTGGCTCAGTGCCGGCTTCCATTAGCGGGACGAGTGAGGAGGAGGAGGAGGAGGAGAAGGAGGAGAGGGAGAAATCCATAAAGGCAAATAAACAAGAGTGTGAGTTGTGCTGCCAGCTCGCTACAGCCTTCCCCAATAGATATAATAGAAATGGAAGTGTGATATAACCTGCAAAGAGTTGTACTTTGCCCTTCCAACATTTAGACTTAGGTGGAGTTGTGAGTTAATGTTTTATGATTTAGTTTAAACAATCCTCAGTCTTTCAGTTTACTCTGTTATCCCATCGGGGACTACACTGCGCATATTAAAACCAGACTTAAGAACGAAGTCAGGAAGATGCAAAGATAAGAAAAATTCAAACAACCACTTTTTTACAACCAAGGCCCACAGAGGCCTAACTCAAAAGAACTACAGACCTCAAAGCTTCAAAAAAGGTGTACCTAAGTGGTCTGTGAGTTTTATCTGTGATTGGAGGAGAGGCAAATGCAATGTTAAACAGTGCCATGTGTGTTGTCATGAGCTCATTACATGTGCCAAAGAAATGACTTTATGAGCTGCACACATAATCAACTGAACATCTGCAATACGCAGCGCAGGTGTTGGCAAGTGGCTAGCCTAGGATTATTTTTTGCAAAAGTCATAATTAAAAGAGGTAGTCTGGAGGTGATTAAATGTTGGTTTCTTAGGATCAATGAGTAACTTCAAAGTTTGTATTTGTTAATGACTAGGATGCACAGAATCAGGGATGTGTACTACAGAGCTCATGTTAGAGGTATCACAATCTATTTAGCAATACACTTTATGGTGTAAACATCACAACAGGGTCTAGAGTAGCAAGGACACATCTATCAAGCCATTTTTCATGCACACCAAATAATATTACTAACTCACACACGTCAGTAGTATGTAAGTTACATGTGAGTTTTTGGCCACATTTATCTCCTTCAGCCTTTTATAATCAAACATCCTGAAAACCTACACGTTGTGGCTCTAAAGATTGAGAGTTCCAGCTAGTTCCAGCTCTGACCTTGCATTTTTCTATTACATTAGACAAACTGTCATGTTGCCTAAAGACATCTGCTTTTGCTCAAAGACCAAATTTTGAGAGCTCTAGTAATTCACACTGGCTTTATAGCTCATCGTGCACTATCCAGAGCCTTGGGTTTTATGCACATTACGGAGACATGTTGGCTTTTATGTTCTGTGGAATGGGATGTAACATTGGCTGGATGAGGCTGGTTCATGGGCCATTTGACTATCTTATATTAAACAGCCTCATCCTTCAGACAGCTATTGGGCCAAAGAAGAAGTCTGTCTTATATACACTCTGAAGGTATATGTAGAGCATATGCCAGCCCAAAGAGGACAAGAGATGGATAGGCTGATGGATAAGGATAGGGGCATGCTGACACTTATTGTCTCTGCCTTTTGATTCAAATCTCGGGCCTGCCAAAGCACAATCTTGGGCTGGTTTTCTCTGGGTTACAGTGGTTTCTCTTTAGGTACACTGGATTCGCCCCACTGTACAAAGACTGTTAGGAGAATTGATTAATCTAAATTGCCTAAAATGAATGAATGTGAGAATTAATGGCTATTATTATTAATGAGACCTGCAACTCTCTGGGCATTGTCCGTAGTGTACCCCTATCTAAGCCCGGAGTTGTTTGGATATAGGCTCCAGTCACCCGCACTGTCAACAAGATGATGAGGATGGATGAATTCATAGGGACTGGGGCATGTTCCATGTGCCACAATATAAGATATAAAGCTGTTGATGCCAATTATAAAACCAAAAAGTTTTTTTGATAGACTTCAAGTCCACACATCATTAACTACTCACTACACATACTATCAATTTAAAAAACCTCAAATAACATTCACAGGTGAAGCCCTCTGTCATTAACAAACATGCTCAGCATCGCAGCACTTGGCCTTCAAGGTCTGAACATGCGCCGCAGACTTGAATAAAACATGTGATCCATAATACATATAATAAACTCAAAGACTAGATATGATAGACGTGAGCCTCCTGGCACTGCTCCATCTCCCATGATATAGAGGAATGATGCATGGGTTGCTCTGAAAAGCCACAGAAAAGAACACACTTTGGTAAGAGCGTTGCTGCTGGGTAAATTGCCTGCGACAATTGAAAAACTCATAAAGGGATCCGCATAGATGTCTGAAGCAGGAGCCTTTTCGCTTTGTGTTCCCTTCACTTTCTATTTAGCCTAATTAGGACCACTGGGGTCCGTAAATGCTGGAGCCATTATGGGATCGTGGAGGCCTGCAGGTGTAGAGCTTTAGAAACATGAAAAGCTTCAGAAAAAAACCGAACGACAGGCGAAACTAGCCATGCATGAATCCGCTACAACTCAATGGTTAATGTATCCAGACAGACAGACAGAGTTATGGGGACAGGCGGATGTGAAGAGACACAAACAAAGGAGACATGACATGGATGAGAGAAGACGTTGTGGAAAAGACCTGAGCTTTGAAGTCCAAAAGAGATCAAAAGAAAGGCAGGAACGTGAAGGAAGATGGAGGAGTGTCCTTTCACCCTCTGCTCTGTCTGTGGCCAGTCAGATGCTGAGTAATGAGGAAGAACAAGGAGCTCTCATCAACACAAGTATAGGCTGGAAGTGCTCACGATGCTCCAGCCGCTAAACACTCGAGTAATTACATACAAAACGTTTCTGTGAGAATGGAGTGCTTTGAAACAGAAACGAGAATGATCTTTCTCAAGGACATATTTGACCTTCCTTAAAGACAAAGCCAATTGATGACACTAATTTGCCCCCAGTGAATAGCTGTGTGTATAGTTGTGTGTATGGCTTTGTGTCAGCCCTGCAATGAACAGGTCATTGCCAAGATACCATCAATCCCTCAATGAATGCATATTGCATTATTGCTCAACTGTAGTTTGACATGTTGACAATGACCCTGTTCTATGATGTAAACAGGTCATATGTAGTCTGTAGAGGCCAGGGAGGGACTGAAAGTGGTAACCCACAAAGTCTGATTTGATGTTGCTGTAGGGTCAGATAAAGCATTATATAAATGTTTTTTTAGCAAACATGGACATTTAAATGAACAGTATTTTTCATCATCCCCATGTAAAGTCTCAAAACTTACAGAAAGGTAACGCAAGATATAATAATGCCACAACACTTGATCTGGTACAGCCCTCTCTAAAATATTTCATCTTCAGAACCTTGACTGCCAGCGTGCCACAGCAGTGCTTCATCTCCAGGTGTATAATTTTTGTTAAAATCCTACTGATATTTTGCCTTACAACGCACTGCATAACATCACATCAAGTAATAGTCATCTCAGTAATGTATTTTCCCCTGCAAGCTAATGCTTTCGCACAATAGAGCTAATCTGTAATCACTGTAGCCCGCTGCACAGACTGACTTTAAGTTGAAACATTCATATGAAATCAAACCGGGCAGAAAAGAGGTCGTATAGTGAAAAATAATCTTAAACAGCAGAGA
This sequence comes from Philypnodon macrostomus, assembly GCA_036025475.1. Taxonomy (NCBI): domain Eukaryota; kingdom Metazoa; phylum Chordata; class Actinopteri; order Gobiiformes; family Eleotridae; genus Philypnodon; species Philypnodon macrostomus. Next base: position 13,183 of record JAVQKC010058038.1, read on the forward strand.
TTGTGCTCAAAATGAGGTGAGCTTATTTCAGAGCTCCAGGAGTGTCCTTGTATTTTTGTTTTTGACTATAAAACTCTGCATTTTTATTTTTCATGTGGGAAAGTGGAATATAAATCCTTCATTATCTGTGCTCTTTGAGGTGAGCTGTCTGTTTTCACAAACATTGCATGGCTTTTTAGAGTGTGTATGTGTGTTTGTGCTTGAATGTGTTTGTGTGTGTGTTGTTGTCAAAAGCACATGTTCTCATAGCGCCTGTACTTGACATACTCAGTCAGGGGCCTGAGGAGCATTGATTGCCTGAATGAAATTATCAGATGTTTCTCAGTGTGTGTCTGTGTTTATGTTCAAGGGGAAAATAGGAGCAGTTTTTTTTTTTAATCCAGAATTGATTTTGATGTTTGGGGCCATTAACTAAGTGCATGGGTAAAGCCATGAAATCTGAACTGTAAAAAGATTAAACCACGCTCAAAAGAGGCCAGCTTTAAACCAAGCTGTAGTCTGGTGGTTTCCCAAGATAAGAAATTGTTAAAAAATATATAAAGAAAGCAAAATTTGCTTGAACCAATAGCGGTCGAGTTTTACTTTTACATCCTCCCGTGCCCTGTACAGCAACATCACTCAAAAACTCCTATCAGTCAGAGGTCCATCCCATACACCCCAGGCCAGGGGAGGGACTAAAGTAACATACTACAGCTTTAACTAAACAGGACAGATCTGCATCAAGTCTAAACCAAGTCTAAACCTTGCCTATGTGTCAGGGGCTTTTTGCATATGTTTATGGGGTATTTTTTTGAGGCCACTTACAGTGTGTATCTACATGTGTCTGTTTGCACACACACTAGCTCGATGCCCTTGTAGATTACCTGGGTACCGCAATCTGCGTTTAGCACACTGGGCCTCAGAGAGCGGATTAAAGGATAAACTCAGTGACGGGCTTCTGTCACCACCAGGGCGGGGCACTAGGTGTCCCCACGGCCGCTCCAGGACAGATGCAAAGTGGTGATCAGCCCAGATTGAGCGGTGCTAGTCCTGTTACATACGGCCGCTCTCATTCATCTGCATTTGCACATGTGCTGACTGCCTGATGAGTTTGGTGCTTACAGTAGTGGTCGCCTCGAGTTCACTTTAGCAATGTGTGTCAGTGTGAAGAAGATCTTCTATCTTACTCCCAAGGCACAATAAAACTTTGCTGCTAAATACAGGCTAATAGTGACTGTAATGAAATTGACTAACCCAATTAAATTAACAGATGTTTTTCAATAATCTAAATATTTAAAACATCACATTGTCTGCTCACTTGTAGTACAATCACTACAAAGCTAAAATAATCTCACACAGACTATCTTAGGTATATACCTAGGGTATATATTTGGCCTATAAGGATCTTTTCCACTGATACAATCAACACATCTTGTCCACTGACATACTGCACTAGGCTAACCAGATATTCCACAATGTGAAAGGAGAATGGAGAAAGAGAGACAATATTACCAAAACACAACTTTATTCTTAAGGAGGAAGCAATTTGAGATCTAACAATTTCATCTCTGCATTTGTGCAGGACAGTTTCACAAAGTTTAAACAGATGTGCCGTGGCTATCATGTGCTCCTGAGACGTGGCTGCATTCTCTGGGTAGGCCCACGTTTCTAATATGTGGAGTCTGCGTGTCCCCCAGGATACCATGTCTCCCACAGTCTAAAGGAATGCTTGTATAGGTGAACTGGTAATTTAAAGTGCAACCATTCACAAACAGACATTGTGCATTTGTAGAAAACCACAGACAGTATTTAGTATAAACCACAGACAGTATTTAGTATACATCAAATTTGCCTTCTATCTTCGATCTCTACACATTTGGCGGCATGGTGGCACAGTGGTTAGCACTTTTGCCTCACAGCAAGAGGGTCCCAGGTCCTTCTGTGTGGTGTTTGCATGTTCTCCCTGTGCCTGCGTAGGTTTCCTCCGGGAACTCCGGTTTCCCCTACCACTAAAATTATATACAATAGATTCCTTCGTTGGGGCCAGGACTATGCTGGTTAAATAAAGGTTTTTCACATGTGCAGTATTCATGTGCGCAGGCTTTTATGTACACTACAGCAACTGTCTGTTAAGACCCTCCTCCTTCTCTGTCCATGATCTCAAGGACACTCAGTCAACATTTACAGGAGCTTTGATGGCTTTACGGCCCACGTTATGACTTCGCTCCCCTTGCCTCCCCCGGCCCCGCCCCCTCCTCGTGCCATCAGCAGGTCTCTGCCTGTGCCATCACATTGTAATTAACAACACCACGGGGAGTGGCGCAGCATCCAACTTTAGCCTGGTTTAAATAAAAAAACAAAACACAACCATCTGCTATTTAGGTCGTTTGTAGAGAGTTTAGCAAATGTGATAATCATTTTCTTTCTCACTGTTGCTTTCACTTACCGGCTTTATTAGGTAGGTCTTGTACTCAAAAGTGGCCCACCTACACGGATTCAAAGTACGTAGCTTTAGCTGTAGATTAGTTATTGTTGGTGTTCTGTTATCTCAAACCAGTATGCCTGCTCCCTAGCATCAAAGAGAACTTCAGCAGGTTTGTCTGGAGACTGACACCTCCTCTTGAACACTAGCTAATGAAATGGCCATGATTCTATTCTCTTTCCATGTAACAAACACTAACCACAAGGTCACTCGCTCAGAAACTTTCAGACTTTGCTCTTTGTAGAGAATGAAATCCAGCCTACACTTATTATTGATCCCGCTCTGTTACATTGGTTGAGCTTGTACAAGTGACTATGGGGTCTCGTTCACATCTCCACCATCTTTTTTAACATTGATTTTTACACAATGCTAATGTAACAGATCTTAACATGCCCTCCGGAAAGGTTGATTTCCTCCATCTGATTTTTGAATTCCCGTGCCTTTGATCTTTTCTAACGTCAGTGGAGATAGAAAAGCAGTTGGAGTGGAGGGAAAATTAGAAATGTTTTATTATTTGTTTCTCAACCGGGCTTGGCTCTTAATTAAAAAATGTTGGCTTGAATATATGTTTTGACAGAGTTCAGTAGTAAATCGAGAGTGTGAAGAAATTTAATGAGAGAGTGAGGCAATACATCACCAGTGGTTCTCAAACTTGCAACATATTTTTGTATTCCAAGTACCATTTTATTTGACTAAGACAGGCCTAGATATGCTCTAAATCAGATCTAACTAGAACTAAATCAGGACTAAACCAGGTCTAAACTAAGATTAAACAAAGACATCAGGACTAAACCAAGTCTAAGCTAAGATTAAACAAAGAAGTCAGGACTAAACCAAATCTACATTAAGATTAAATAAAGACATCAGGACTAAACCAAATCTAAATTAAGATTAAATAAAGACATCAGGACTAAACCAGGTCTAAACTAAGATTAAACAAATACATAGGGACTAAACCAGGTCTAAACTAAGATTAAACAAAGACATAGGGACTAAACCAGGTCTAAACTAAGATTAAACAAAGACATAGGGACTAAACCAGGTCTAAACTAAGATTAAACAAAGACATAGGGACAAAACCAGGTCTAAACTAAGATTAAACAAAGACATGGGGACTAAACCAGGTCTAAACTAAGATTAAACAAAGATGGAGTCCAGACTAAACCACATGTAAATCAAATCAATCAATCAAACATGTAAATCAGTTCTAAAGCATTATAAAAGCATTAAATCAGGAGTGCTAAACTGTAACTAAACCTGGACTAAGTAGGCTAAACAGGACTAAAAGAGGAATAAACCAAATCAAGACTAAATCTGCAGTAGACCTCTGATTCTACAACTAAAAAGAGCCCATGTACCACCAGATGTCTGCACACCACAGTTTGAGAACCACTGCATTTCACGCTACTTGTTTCCAGGATGCTGCACTTCAACTCAGCCGCACCAGCCAAACCCTTTTCATGCCAATTCTCATTTAACCCTGTTATTTTTTGGGGAATTCCATGCATTTTCACCCAGAGAGCTCCGTCACATTGGTAGCAAAGCCAGAGCAAAAGTGGGGTGACAATTCGTTTAATCCCTGCATGAATGCTCTTCTTCTTCTCTCTCAGGGTTATAGTGAAAAGATGCTTCAGGCTTTCCCTCAGCACAGCGCCAAGCAGCAAAGACCCCTGGGAAGTATTTTATTCAGGCGACGCCAATTTGTACCATGGCTCTCACATTCACACTGCAAGAGGCACGAGTTGTCCTATATTTGAGTTCTACTACATACACTCATTGGCTACACATTATGGAGGATTGAAAGTGACAAAATTAAAAAAAAAAAAATACACCTTCAAATAATTGCATTTGGAATTAAATAACACAATTAATTCCATGTAAAAAAACGTATATAATTTCACAATTTAACTATGCCCGGATACCCGGCTCAATGTGCCAAAATTCACGCGATTTCGTTTATGTTCAGGAGGGACACAACACAATGCTGATTCACACATCAGGGCAGGGACAGGTGAGGAACGGATTAACACTAGCTATATAAACCTACCTGTTGACTTTGTTTTACTGCTGTGTGGAGAGCAGTGTTAATTTCAATGACGAATTGTTTTCGTCAATGTCATATTTTTGTGCCCAAATACTAAACAAAATAAAAAATAACTGACAAAGACAAAAACTATGACTAAATGTGCTGACATTTTCATGAACGAATAAAAACATATCGAAAATGAATATACAGGACGAGTGGAGACATGATCTAGTACTTTCTACCCAGGGCTTTAATTGGGTAGGAACATAGCAACTCTTCCTTCAGCGCCAGACGCGTTCTGTCATGTGCTTCAATATCGACCAGTAAAGTTTACATTTGTTCCGTTTCTGTTTTTAGACAATAGTTGTTTTGTGATCCTCCTCCTCTCATTTATCTCTCCCTCTCTTGATGCTTGTCTTTCCTCTTCTGCATTACGCATGAGTTTAAAAAGCAAACTGTGAGCTAAACGCAACCAGAAATATTTCCAAACTAACTGCAAGCTGTAATATATCAGTTCAATAATACATGTTAGCAAAGCGGCTGCATTTGTCCTGGGACACTGTTGATTCCCATTGCCTAGAGAGGCTGCACACTGTACTGGGACTCACTTCTGCGTATGTGGGCTTGAGTAATGCACCTAAATGTTTGTATGCTAATTAAGGGTAAATCATGAGGAGGGTATAAGTTTGTATATACTAATGGCAGATAACGCCAAACCCAAAGTCCTAGGGCCAAGTGCTGTCCAGTGTGTATGTGGTAGGCTAAAAAGTCTTTAAAACAGACTACAAAAAATACATTTATAAAAAAACATCAAAATAATATTTGTATTAAATATAATTATTAATTATACTAAAACTAGAATAAAACTAGCATGAATTAAATAACTAATTAATCTTGACTAAAACTAAATCACATTTTTGGCAAAAGACAAACTAAATTAAAATCTGCTGTCAAAATTAACACTGCTGTTTTTAGCGGTGAGCTAAAGGATGCTAATCAGCTGTAGCCCTCAGAAGCGCTGCTCCTCCATCTGCACGTTACCATGGAGCTACCACGGTTCGTCTTTACTCTCTGATCAGTAATTTATATTTATTGAAGATTGGCTGCTGTGAAATGAATTTACGTTTAATTAACTTTTTTTGTCGTTTTAGTTTACAATGAAATTGTAGCATCACCAACAAAACATATTAAAAACTTTATTCATTCTCTTCTCAGTCAAAACCGACTCAGGAAAAACTGACTACAATAAATGTAGTCAATAATTTAGCCTACAATAAAAAATAGCCTTTTATAAAGTAAGGGTTTTAGGACCATTTTCATACACATTAATTGGCCTAATTATTGTTATATCGTTAATCGCAATAATTTTGTCTACAAAAATTGAGCCGTAAATTATTTATTTGTAGATCACATATTTCGCGTGGAAAGTGGCATACGCAACTTTCATACCCCATTTTATTTATAGTGTTATAAATGAGGCCCCTGAGCTGTGGGCAGGTGCTAAATGTGGAGATGGCTTGTTTTAAGAGCAAGACAACCATCAGTCGTCTTCATCATCAGTGAGAGTGCTGCTCGTACTAAAGCTCACTCAGTTGAAGCACATGCACATGGTCCTGCATTTCTCAATGGACACGCTCACACACTCTCTCAGTAACCCACCCCCAGGCTCCTGGCACCAGACCAAATATGCAAAGCAATGTTTTGGTTAGGTAGCACCACATGCAGTTTAGAGGGGCCCATATCTATAAGTGGGACTAGAGGATCAGAAAATGAATATCCCCATGATGACTTTTGATTTACTCAAAATTATATGCTTTTTTAGGTTTTCACTGTTGTCATCATCTGTTGCTGTACAAACTTAAAGCTGTGAATATACCATTTACCGCTTATTTTATATAGATTTATTTTATATCTCGAGATATACAAATATATTGAAATATAATTTATATAGCCCTATACTGCACAGATTTGGATGGAATTTTCAGGCAAGGTCAGAAATTACACAAGGACCAGATGATAAAATTTTGGGACTGAGCTAAATTGGCGGAGTAGTTTTATATCGCCATGGAACACAAAATGTTGCACATGTATTCTTTTTGTGTAGGGCTGCACAATGTGCGATATTCATATAGGAAAGACGTGCAATAAATGATTAATTTCATGTCATTGTTTGTTGCACACATTTGTTGTTTATCCGAGTTTGACCAATCAGATAAGACCTTATATGCACCCCCGTAATACTGTTCTATGGGCTAGAGTGGGCCCATAGGAGTAAAGTGGTTCATGTCGGTAGCAGAGAGGAAACACTAATTGAAGCGAGAGAAGAGGAAATTAGTGAGGACAATAAAAGCAACTTGTGCATAAAAAGAATGGCATGTCTGAAATATGGGACTACTTCGGCTTCAGGGGAGAAGACGTATCACAGACGCAGGTACTGTGCAAGTCAGGTCAAAAGGTAGTGGCTAAAGGTGGAGCATTAACAACTCTTTCTGCATGAGATGTGCCCCAAACGCCGCCTTTTTCTCTTGCTGTACAGAGACAGTTTGACTGGGAATCAACAGCGTGGCGTAACATGTAGGGCAGACATACACAACCACACTATTGCTGACAGCTACACGCTTTATGTAATGTAATAACGCACTGATAAGAGTTTCATATTGCGTGCGATAACATGATGTTTGCCTTGTCAGAGTGTAAGCAGTGAGGGACAGTCTAGTCTTTGATTCTTTGTCCACTCGTAATTCTGACTAACCCAAGCCATGTCTAAACCAGGACTAAACTAAACCTGCACTGTTGTCCCCGACAGCAAGGTGTATATTGGTGACACCCCCATACGTCTGTCACAACTGGAACCAACGGGCACTTTAATCAGACATTGTGTGATTTCTAAGGGTTTTTATATTGTTAACGAGCAAATAAAAGACCCCGCCGCCAAACCCTGACAAACATGGGAAGGGTCGATTAGAATTTTTTGGATTTGTCTGGATGTTTATGAAGAAAGTTTTTGCCAAATTTTGTAAACTTCCCTACAACTACATTCTTCTTTCAGTCTATAGGGGGCGCTATAGAGGTAACTGCCATCATATCAAACTCAATCCAGTTCAGCACTTCCAGCAAAGACTTTTTCAGTTATTGCAGTAACAGTTGCCCCATGAAAAACATGGGAAGAGTTTTTCTGCGGACAATCTGCGGACGTGGACCAACGTGATTCCATAATATCGTTGTTTCGCCGATATAATTAGGTCTAAGTAGTAATTAGGACTAAACCAGGTCTAAATCCTGTTTAAACTAGGGCATAATCTAAACTTGGTCTGATCCAAGTCTGAACCAGGTCAAAACCCCAGGAATAATGGTGAGTTCCAGTTGTACTTGGAGGTGGGAATTTCCAAGTTCCTGGAACGGCCCTTGATGTGGGAAGTCAACTCGATATCTGTTAGCATGCTGCTGTGGTGTAATTGAGCATATCTGTATTTATAAAATGTGCTAAAATTCCAGTTGTTGCAAATCCTGCTAACGGCCACATGGAGCCGTTAGTTTATTTATATACATATATATCTCTCGACGGAAAAATTAATTCTCAAATTTATGAAGACATTTTGAAGAATGTTTTGCCGATATAACTACACTGTCTGCTGACTTCCCCAATTTCTAATGCATGCGGCCTTGCTCCGCCTAGCCACGGAGCGAACTCTGTAGTATTTTTTTTAGACAATGAGTAGGCCATGCACTTGAGTATCCCGGTTATGGCAGTATTATTCGGTTAAAAAATACAGTATCCTAGATATGCGAGGAGAGGGATGCGTAGATAAACTGTGATGAGTTGAACACTGTGGCTAAGTTGCTAACAAACATGAGTTATTCAACACGTTTCTGTCAAAATAGTGACAGAGAAGTACAATATAAGCATGTTGAGACTGTCGTGATGTGTGACTGAACCAGAGTACAACAAGCAAGAAACTAGTGGGAAAAGGGCAATAACTTCCCACAGCAGCTGTAGTGTAGATTTAGATTAGTCCAATAGCAGCAGAGATACAGCCAATAAAGCCAGCATTAAACAGAAAAAAATTCCGTATTGATGAACCGCTGCATAGTTTTGTCAAATACTGCAGAGATCCTGGTTTTGAAGCACTTATACAAGTTCCAGACGCTGTGGGAAAGTCACTAGTTGCACCATTTTTGTTATGGGCCGTCTTTCTGCACTTGCGCAGTCTCTATGTATTACAAGCACATGCAGTAGACGTGACGAATGAATGTCGCAGTTAACCAGGCAAAATGTTTTTATCCGTTTACGTATTTATTGACAATTAATCAGTTAATCATGTACATCCCTAATATTTTTTAATTATATTTTGATAATGAAAATAGCATTTCTTTGGGGGAAGGTCGTGATTTAACACCCATCACATGTTTTTCCAGTATCGTGTAGCTCTTCCAGTTTGGTGCTGAGGCAAAGTTGTGTTACATCATAGACTTTACAAAACGGAGTTTTGGCCAAAATTACTAATAACATACATGCCCTGCTCCAGATAGCTATTCTAACTATAGCTGTCTAAATCCCATCATTATCAAAAAGGTAGAAATTAAGTTTACAAAGACGACTTTGCAGCAATGGACAATATGAATGGTCAACCTAGCGCCCACGAGCCAAGGAAATTATTGCGATTCATTTCTGAAAGATTTGTGATTAATTAGTCTTTTTTTTACTATTATTAATTTAGTTTATACAACTAATATAGGCCTGTTTTTATTGAATGGGCCCTGTACCACTTTGTACTGGAACTGTTGGGCCTTGAAGTAAAAAATGTTAAGAACCCCTGTTCTAGAGGCTAAAGCCAAGTTGCTACAGAAGATGTTTTATTAATAAAGACACAATAAACACAAAAAAAGTTTGTTTTTTGAGTCTGAGCAGAGCAGTCTGCATGTGCATAAACATTTGAAAGTTACAAGAGTTCACTTTTTATTTATTCATTAAATGAATGTTCGCGGTGCATCCAGTTACTTACTAACTGCTTGTGTGGGACTTTTTTTTAACTCTCTTGGGAGGATGCTGGCTGCAGCAGCTACAATCTTTGCCATTTCAATTGTCAATTGCCGCGATATAATGTGAAAAGGAGAAGTTTTGAGCCCAACTTGTGCAGCCACGGCTAGTGCTGCAAAGTGCAGGCTGAAGAGGCTCTGCCAGCAATAGTGTCCGTGCAGAAATAGTCATTGAAGCATAAAATTGTAATCAAAGCATTTTGCTAATCGACTTACTCGATGAATCGTTTCAGCCCTGTATAACATTATAAGAGTGTCAGTGTTATATAAGCAAATAAGCAAAGGTAACCTGTCAACACCTAAATACAATATCCAATCTATGTGGCCTGCTAAGGATGTACAGTGAGCATGGGACATTATAAAATAATATCAATTCCCTTTGGACTTTATTGTGAAATATTCACAAGCCTGTAAAATGCATAGTTGTCATCCCAGCATATTAGAGCCTATTTCAAACTAGTACACATTATTTACTAATTCATGCAATATTGTCATTATTTGCAATTATTATGGGCAAGACAATAAAGACAAGGTTTAGCTCAGTCGGTTGAGCGTGCGGCCAATATTCAGGGCCTTTAATGCTCGCTGCGACGTCGTGAGTCGACAGTTTGACGAATGTCACTCCCCACTCTTCTCCCTGATTTCATGTCTGTCTACTGTCCTATCAAATAAAGCCGAAAAATGGCCCCAAAAAAATTATTCAAAATTATTAAAACAAAATAAATCAATATCGTCCCATGCCAAGTGTACAGCTCCTACTGTTTAAGTGTCAAATTCATTCAGTTCTGTAGGACTTGGGAAAAGTCTTTTGGTTTGTAACTACACTTGAGTTTTTACCAAATTATAGAGATAATGCTTATAATAACTAATAATAACTTTGGTAGTGACAAAACATAACCAGATCAGGACCTGAGAACTTCATCTGAGCTTAGATGTTGGGAGGCAAAAATAGAATCCAAATTTTTCTTAAGCAAAGCGATGATACAAATGTATAAAGTTGTTATTGCCTATATGACAATTTAGTTATTAAATTGTATTCTGAATACTAAGTATTGTTATATTGCCATAGTAAAAGTGATCCGATCCTAGAGTACTGTAATGTACAGGCACAAACTACGAGAAAAGCTTATATGCTTGTGTGATTAAGCTTGACAACATAAAAATGTAGTATTCTGACACAGCCATATTTCCAGATTGAACTAGTCACAAGTTTTTTACCTTATAGAGAAATACATATTGCACAACACAACAAATGTTTTGGGAAAAAGACGACTAATAGGCCAAATTGAGACTGTTTAAACATGTACAGGGAAGGATGCTAAGGTGAGAGCAGCCAGGCAGACGGGCTAGTGAAAGACTTGAAAGGAGATTTATGGATGTAGTGTCAGAGGGCATCAAGTTAGTAAAGGATGCAGAGATGAATGCAAACGATTCACTGTTAAAAGGGAACATAAGTTGTGTTTGGTTTTTTAGAACTACATACAAGAAAAAAAATATCTGCTTTGTATATTAGACTTGCATTTCTAACAACAAAACTGTCATGATAGGTACCATAGCTAAGTACTATCATTTTGAAAATTGATAGATTTTTTTAGATTTGATAGGCTTATAGTGATAAGGACCAACAAGGGGAGAGAGAAAAGTAATTGCTAAACCTTTATGAAAAGGTTTTTATATATATATACCGTTGTACTGACAAAATATTACTCAGGTTTAGCAACCGCATAAAATACACATGACTTTTGAGATGTTCTAGCAAAAGGTTTCTCTCACAGATCTGTGCAGTGGTTGGTAGGACTGATGGATCATGTTTTGCATGCATTTATGACTGATGACAGCGCAGTCAAGTTAACTCATGGGATTCCCAGATTTATTTAAAAAATAGGATCAAACTAAACTGAGTTGTTTAATGGGCCTCTGTCTCAATAGGCATCATAAATGAATGTTTATCTTATTTGTTTGCTATCACCAATCTGGTGTAGTGCGGAGTCGACTCTACATACTAACATAGGTATATAAAATTAATCATGTGAAGAATACATAATTATTCATAACCTTGTGGCAATAATCAAATGATATGCCATGTGTGGAATGCAACATTGATAACGTATTTTTAATGCACATATACCTTTTTAACAGGTTTACATTTCTTACTCTATAACGTTATATTCTTGGGGCTCTAGTGTTCTTTTATGTTTGCATATTTTTTATCTTTATTACATCTAAATGGTAACAGTTACTACAGCTACTGAATATCATTTTAGATATCGTAGATTCCTCTGCTCTCAGAAGTATTGCATCATACTTTTAACTGCAGCCAGGTCCGACTGTAATTCACTGCCATGTTTTTCGCCTTAGTGAACTACAAAATAACATGAGATAAACCAGACCCGTGTGGGAGACAGCACTAATATTATAGCTGCAGAAAACCTGACCTACCTCTGACAGCTTCAACATGCTTCGTGACCTGATCATACAAAGTCTTGGTGACACTGGTGTTTACAAATGCTTGCAACAAGAGGCCCCTACCTGGTCCATCAGAGGCTGACAGCGCAGGTGAATTTAGCTTTGGCCGCTTTGAGTTAGGAGGTCCCACGTCCAGCAGGTTGTCAGCCATGGTTGGTATAATTTCTAACCGGTTGCTTGCGTTGTTGATTTCAATATCTCCAGAAAGACGTTGCTGTATCAACCTTTACACATTAGCAAGCTGGCAGTCTGCTAATGTGAGCTAACTGGCTAATAGCTAGATAATTGCCTGCTACAGCTAAGTTAGCCACTTCGTGCTGCGAGTCTTTCAAAAGAGATGCAATAGCGCCCCGCTTCGCCACCGCCATTCACCCCATGATAATCCAACACCCAACACCCACATTATCATCGTTAAATAACGCCAAATAAAAGGTTCTCCATGTAAAAAACGGGCCCCGGAATATCAATCCAGTCAGATCAAGTAAATCGTTGCATTTTAGCGAGGAAAAAAACTATATGTCCAGAGAAACCATTTTGCGTGACGTCAAATTTCTTCATGCAAAAATTCAACGGAGCTCCTCAAAAATGCACGATTGCACAAAAATGCTGCGCATCTGCAAAATAATTATAAAGCCACGACCAGTTGTCCGCTTGGTAAACAATACGGCTCCTGGACGGCGACAGGGGCTGAATCGCCGCACTCTGAAGGGGAAATCAGATCTACGGAGCGTTTCTGCCCGACGACCACCGCTCCCAAGTCCGTTTTTTCGCACAAAATGTCTCCGAGGCGACGTTAAGGTTTCGTTTTGGGGGAAAGGGCAGTGTCATATCGTGGAAAGGATGTCCAATTTCCACGTTAAAACCAGCGTTGGACCGAAATCCTAATTCCGAGCCACGACAAGATGGCGGCTGTTGATTCCTTCGATACAAAAAAGTTTTTTTTTCTTTTCCAGATCGACTGTGGAGGGGGAGGGGCCGCGCAATCACGCCCTACGTGAAAACAACACCGCAGTGAACCGCTGGGGGCGCCACCACACCGTCACAAAAACCTATGGAATCTCTATAGATTAAGAAATTATACAAATGACTAAAACGCTGCAATTTATATAATTAAAGCGTAATTTACAAGATTTTATATTATAGTTTACTAATTAAGTCAGTACAGAAGGACACTGGAATATATGTTAGAAATTATATATATATTTACAACCTCTATTGTAATTTTTACACTTTGCTTGCTTACTAAACAGCACAGCAATATTGTAAAGTTGCCAAGTTCAAAAGCCTAATGTTATATAGAATATAAAGCTAAATATATAGCCAATATTTGCATTAAAAAAAAATCAATTTCAGCTTTACACATGGTGAAATTTATTCTTAAACTGAAAAAAGTAATAAAACTCACTTTAAATAGACACACATAAATTTAGTTTCATAAACCTGTGTCTCTTTTCATAGTTTTCTGGCAAATCTGACAAATGGACATACAAAAAAAATCATACGTGACAACTGCATATGTACAAACACTGAGTGCTTTGTGCAAATGTGTACAGATTATGATTTGTGTTGATAAATGATACATGAGTGATGTGCATAAAACATACAGAATACTTCTCATTTATGGACATGAAAAACAATTATTTAAAATATTATCTCAGATTTGTCCCAGTGTAATTGAAGACACAGATGGGTTGAGCTGTCAACATTGTAATGATGCTTTGCTACTTGTTCTTCTTAAGCATCAGATCAAAGTCCATCATTTTATGGTATAAAACAAAGTCATCTAGCTCTGTTCTACAGCAATGGCCTTTTTATGGGTAGCAATCACTCCGATAAAATATCTCAAACCTATAGCCTGAAGTGGTCAGGGATTTTAGGAAAACATAATGTGTGAATAAAGATTTTAAACCAAAGTTTGAAAAACAAAAATGATCAAGGTGCCAGGTGCTTCATCCACACTTGGCCAGAGGTCGCAGCAGTGTGTACACTAAAACTATTCTCGATACTGTATGCATTGGCAAGATGCTCAATATAGAAGTCACCTACTGCTGTGATTGTTCCAACAATATAAGGCAAGCAGCCTGGACAAACTTATGCAGAGACATTCCTCACCGTAAGCCATATGTTAAAGGTTTGAGTTTAAGGTTGTTTAAGGTTTACGTTTGGCAACAGTGAGCATGTGCAAATATACTGTATACAATACTAATGTTGCCTGTGCGCATTGTCTTATTTGAGTGGCTATAATATTCAGAAACACTGAGCTAATAGAAATATTATTGGCAAATTAGCCATGCCAAATACTTTTATCAACAATTGCTCCCATACTGTATCATCGTATGTATTTTAATTTGAAAGGCACTGCTGTGCAAATGTATTTTTTTAGTAAGGCATTGATAATAAATTAATATATCTTTTGTACTTGATGTAAAACTGGTTTTGGTTTTCACCTATTTTTAGGAACCATGGAGTTGGGTATTTATCAGTTTCTATGACCAAAAAAGCAAACCCCACACACATCTTCCCCAAGGCTATCCTGACAAAGACAGCATGATAACCTTATTGAAAACCAACGTCATACTTATAGGCACCACAAAACAATCAGTGATTTTAGGTTGCACTGCACCTTTGGATCACTCAATTTAAGAGCACAATTTAAGTATATTGATACAGTAGACAAGGTTAGGTCTCAACCTTCAACAGCAAATCACACATGAAAAGGCATATAATACTTTGATACACTGATTCTATTGTGACGGACTGACAATTACAATATTACAGTTTTGTTTTACACTTCCTACAAAAATGATACCAGACAAACTGATCTGTTTTTTTGACACAAACGTATGTGACTACTGTACACAGTAACTCTCCTTATAGCCCCAGTTAAAGTGATAGTCAATACTCAACCATATAAATGTGAAAATATAGAAGACCAATTTGTGTGATTTATGTTTGGCCGTATACTGAAAAAAAATGTGATTTACTAACATTATGAAGCCAATATTTAATGTGCCTACCAGCTTTTGTGATCAGCTTAATTATTTTACTAATTCTTATTTATTCCCTTTTGATTCAGTGTGCTTGTGTTTGTACTTTTAGATACTCTACTATGCCATGCAAGACCTGTGCTTAAAAGCAAATTCAGATAAAAACTATCTTAATGCTATGCAGCCTATTAGCAGCATGTAGCCCCTTTTAGTGAGACCTTTGCTTGACTGAATACTGTGTTGAGCCCTGGTCTTCTGCAGAATCCACTCTATAATACTGCATAATGTGATTCCCTCCTTTCTCCCATAGTTCCCTGCTCAGCTCAGCACTGCACTGACACTTACGTACATACATACAATATATTCTAAAATTATTTTCCCTTAAGGTCAAGACTTTGATCAAGCTCAAAAAAATATATGGCACCATAATGATGAGTTTTCTTTAAGAACTTGCATTAAAAATAAAAGCAGGGCATAAGAAACCACAGCAGTCTCATGGAAAAAACACAATATTTTGTTGCGTGTATTTGTTCACTGTGTACTTTCAGAAGGCACTTGGTATTCAAAACAATAAGAAAAACCTCAACAACACAAACTGCTCCCTTTTCCTCCAAATTTTGCTGTGCTCAACACAGGTCTTTACAATTCAGCTTCAGAAAGCTCTATACAGGGTACATCCAATTCTGGAGACACTGCTGCCACCACTTATGGCACTGTTTGTGCCTAAGACATTTACTTGTGCCTGGAAGGGTCAACCTGCCCACACCTGCTCACTGCTGTCGAGCATAACTGGGCTCAGCATAAGAACATAAGATAGTGGAAAGAGAGCTGAAGAATCAAAGGCGTGCGTAAAACCCTTCGTTAAGTTTAGTGAGCTCATTAGCCTCCTCATCTTCGTCTTCCTCTTCTCGAAGGGCAAGAGGAGCTGGCTGCTTTTGGGGTAGCAGTTCTGCAGCACTAGATTGTGTGTCTAGTCCAGTGGAAGAGGGGCTCTGAAAGTCTTTAGCAGGGGACTGTTCGAGCAGCTGTGAAGCGTCCCTATATCCTTCGTCCAGCTGCTCTGAAGGTTTATCTAGGACTGGTTCAGGCCTTTCAGTGATATGTGATGAAGAAGGTGGAGCTACTGCCTTGGCAACAGCTTCTGATGCTTTATGTGGGTGTGAAGGCACAGATGAATGCCCATGAGTGATGTACATCCCGGCTAGATGTTGGCATAAAGTTTCCCCACTTTTGGGGTAGAGAAAGGTCCTCATTTGGCCTTTGCCTTTAACATTCACAGTGCCTCGATAGTCAAACTCTAGGCCCATTGAACTGAGGACAGTGTGGCTCTCTTCGCTCACCTGTACTCTACACTCAACACCTGTGGAGTCCATGCGGCTGGCGATATTAACAGTGTCCCCCCAAATATCATAAAGGAGCTTGGTGGTGCCGATCACTCCTGCTGTCAGTGGCCCATGGTTGTATCCGATTCGGAGTTTAAAACCAAAGCCCAACATGTTCTTGTTGAAGTCATCCAGGACTTTTATCATCTCTATTGCAAAGTTAAAGAGGGCCATCAGATGCGTGTGAGGAGAGTCGTCTTCATTTTCAGCCATCTGTCGAACATTCAGCCCTGATGCCGCCATATAGGTAGAACCGATAGTTTTAATCTTTTCAACACTTTTAAATTCGGGTTTACGTAAAAGTTCGTCAAAGTCTCCTATTAGCTCATTGAGAACACGGTAGCATTCCTTCCCACCTTCATAGCTCTCTTCATAGAACTCACTAAAGTTCACAATACTTGCAAAGATCACACCTACACTGTCATGGTTCTTGGAATAGCTCTGAGTCACCTGTTGATATAGAAAGAAAGGTTAATGTAGGATAATATATTTGATAGCCTTAATAACTAAAAATATTATTTAAAAATTTTAGATAATAAAATGTTTACTTATTCTGACCCTGTTCTATGATGTAAAGTAGGTAATCTTACTTTAGTCCCTCCCCTGGCCTCTACAGCAACTTTAGATGAGACTTTGTGGGTTACCCTTTGGTGAGTAAAAGTCAAGTTTTACATTAGTCCATCCTCTTGCCTCTACAGACAGGCTTTAAAAGTTTACATCACAGACCAATGTCAGATAGTCAGTTTTAGGCATTATTATATGACCTTAGTCTGTGATGTAAACTTATATATATATATATATATATATATATATAAAAATATTATTTTATTTTTTTAATTTATGTATTTTTTTGTTATTTACTTTTTTTTTTTTTTTTTAATTTTTCTTATTTTTGGAAATTTACAGATTATACCTTATGAATTATAATTCAAAACGGTAACCACATCAATTCAAATGAATAAATTGGAAACTCAAAAACACAAACCTTGAGCTGGTCAGCAACATGGATGGGGATAATGTTGCCCAATAACCACTCAGCCTGATCTCTCATTGTTTGAATTTTGTAGCGATGTTTGTCTGCCTCGACGTTGCCATGGTAATGCAGGCGGTAGCTGACCTCAAACTCTCGATTGAGGAACCAGACTAAGAGGAGCAGAAGGAAGAAAGCCAGGACTGTTTCCGGGACCAGAGGAGCCAGAGGGTGTGGAGTAGGGTCTGTTTCTGCCACTGGAGTAGTGAAGATCAAACCATCATCATGTGTTGAGAAATTAAACCTGAGGAGAAAACATTTATGATCAATTATTATCTGACAAATAGAAAGTTACTCACATAAAACTGTAATAAAATTAAATATAATAAAATATAGCACACCTTTAATAAAACAAAGCACAAAATAATACTGTAAGTCATTAAGTTTACATTTTAACAGATGAACAGTATGGTCTCCCAACAGAAACACTCACCCATGAACTGTCAAGTTGTTATTACCGGAGCTAAAAGACAGAAATAGGAGATTCATTTAATACTAGCAATCAACAACTGTAATTATAAACAATATAGTAACAGCAACATAAATAAATACATACAATGACTGTATACATCCAATCTCACCTGTGCAAGGAGCCATATAGAAACAGCAGCAAGGCAACTCCTGTAACAGTGGCCAGAACAGATCGCATCCAAAAACTGAGCTGACAGAAGTTACAGTACTGAATGATGGCCAGGATGGTGGCACAGCACAGGAACATAATAATCTAGAGCAAACACACATATACTGTAAGAATCTGTATATATGTGACTCTTCAAATGATTAATACATACTCAACACCATTCAACACACAAACTGCCCTATACTAGTGTACATTATAGCTATGTGCTTTAAAACAACACTAGAGTACCTATGCATAGCTTCCTGTTACATTTCTTTCCTCTCGCTCACATGCTTAGACAGAACAGGTCAATTTCTTAAGTTTAGACCAATGTATTTAACGAGCAGCTACAAAACAAGGGCTCAGATTGTCAAGTCCAATGAGATTGTAAATTGAAAGACACTGGAAAGTGGAAGAAAATGGATAGTGAAATAAAGAATCTGCATTTGGGGATGACATACAAACAAAACAGAACATTTTAGGTCTGTTTTACAGTTTTGATAAGATAAGATAAAGCTTTATTGTCCGTTTGAGGTCTAATGCCAGTTAACACTGCAGCTGGCATCAGACAAGTGTTTCATCTTCTCTGCTTACTTTGGCTTAAAATATGTGCTAGTGTAAACTGTTAAAGCCTAGAAAAACACTTTTGCATTAGCTGGTTCTCTCTGCATCATACTAACATTATTATTAACCAGATGCAGGAAAATTACTAGGTAACAGTTCTCAAAGCAAATTGTTGAAGCAAAACTGCAGGTGGACACACACCTGTAGTGGCAGCCGGAGGCTGCAGGTGAAGTGGGACAGGACAGAGACGGCAGGAAGTGACACCAGCACAGCTCCCACCACATGACGCGGGATCCACCCAGAGACAGCCAGCAGCAGAGAGTATGTACAGTTCAGCACTTGCTCCAGATGGAAGGCCATGCTGCAGAATGGAACAAAACAAGGACATACATTTGTTTTACTTCAGCATACACCTAGCATCCTAGTGATCTGCACATATAAATCTGTTTTAATATTAGGTAATAATGTGTCAAGCCCCTAATTCAAGATTCAAAGTAAGGAAACATGTTTCCCTGCACAATGACATTCTTATTTTGCTGCCCACACTGGTTGCCAACAATATAAAATCTGAGCATAAAATAGATACATAATAGAAGATAAAGCATGCAAAAGTATATATATATATAAGAGTGTTAAAAGACTATGTACATATTTGTTCTATAACCAGGCAACTACAGTTATATGTGCAAAATTATAGTAATGTAAACATTCAATCAGTTACATGTGCAACTGAATGTAAACAGGTTATTAGTCAAGTGTAAGAACCCAGACCTTACCGTATAGACAGCACCAGTGAGGAGAGCTCCAACAGCCCAGCCAATGGAGTCAGGGCAAGGGCAGCAGAGGCAGGAGGTCCTGCTGTGGAGGGGCTCACCAAAGGAGGCAGGAAACAGGCCAGGGTCAAAGCCAGGAAGAAGAAACAGCTTAGGAGCACATCCAAGAATGAGCTGAACGTGGAGCTGGCAAAGGTCTGCACCTGTACCTGGTTTTTCACCTGAAGAAGTAAAATGAAAATGAAACATTAAATAATAAATAACCACAAAATCCTAGTCATTTGGCCGAAAGATAAAACAAACAGGACTATTTAAATTAACACTATGTCTTTATATATATGATATATATATATGAATCATATATATATATATATATATATATATGATATATATATATATATAATATATATATATATATATATATATATATATATATGAGAAATTAAAACATGTCGTTTTCTAAGCCTGAGGGGTTGCATGTGTAGTAGCACTAGTTTGACAGTAGGGGGCTGCAGGGCTGTCACATTATTTAAGGCCCCCTTGTCATTGCATGTGTTTTTCTGATCACCTACATCGCTCACTACATTAAATAACACACCCAGGCACACACACACCCAGACACACACACTCTTACGTTCCGATATATTTAAATACTTTTGCAATTAATAATGCTATTGTAATATCACCTTTAGTGCTCTTACTTTTTAAATAATTTTGCCATAACTACCACCAACATTTTACATTATCATTACCATAATATTGCTACCACTATCATTAATATATATAAGTAAAATGTATATTATTATTATCAGTATCTTAGACACATACCCTTTCCTCACACTTCCCACCTTTTTAATGCAGCATCTGAGAGTAGCAATTTTGGAAATAAAACTAAAAATACACAGTCATATAGACTAGCCAAGCGGGACAGCCTCCCCGCCCCAAGTCATCTTAACACAGGATCTGCATCTTTTAACTCATCCATCTTAGCGCATATTAGACATAACATTGTCTGAAAATAATCATTCTAAACAAAAATAGCCAAACATAAGAATAGGAATGGGGGAATCGGAGATATTAATATTTTTTTTTCATTGTGGTTGATGGTGGTGGTAATGCTAATGATTATTATAGCCAGTATCTGTATGACCAAAATACATTGTTTATATAAAGTACATATTAAGATTATCTGTGTTGGTGTGGCTAATATTTACAGTCATGGTATATTTATTCTGAACACATCAAACAAATGCACACAAACACGCACGCGCACACACGCACACATACACTCACCTACCGTTACAATTTGTTGTTTTGTATGTTTAAACTGTTGTCCTGTTTACTTAATGTTCTATCTTCTTGCAATTGTACTTTTTTCTTTCTCTCTCACACAAAAATTAGAATTAAATTTTGATCCAAATTGGTGCTGTACATTTTGAGTAAAGTCGCTAACAGATGCCATTCTTTAAAAAAAAATCCTGGATCCAGACGGTGATCTGGATCACTCCATGTGTCATTTCTGATCTTCCTTGAAAATTGCATCCAAATTTGTTCCATAGTTGGCGTAAAGTTGCTAACAGACAATCAAAAAGACTAACAAACAGACAAACGCTACTCCTTGGCAGAGGTAGTAATAATAATGCATCGGTTTTATATAGTGCTTTTTTCAACACTCAAAGGCACTTTACAGTTGCATTATTCATTCACTCCACAGTCACACTGGTAAGATACTTGTGTAGCCACAGCTGCCCTGGGGCAGTCTGACAAGAGAGTGAGTTTGTTTGTGTACCTCTTCTTTATAGCTGCTGCGATAAGCTTTCTCCAAGGGTCTTTCAAGAAAGTTAAGACTGATCTTGTTGATTGGAGGTTTGAAAAAGTAGTCCTTCATCAGACTGGCAAAACAAGACAAATGTTAAGTGTGAATATTAAGAGAAAAGAAGCACAGAAAATATTTAGCTGCTCAACCAAAAGTAATACAGAACAAAAAACCGTTACAAGGTCTACGATTAAAGTCTTACCTGTCCTCTCTTATAACATCCACAAAGTGAACGTCACTCTTCTCTCTGAAGTTTTTGGCCCTCAGTTGTATGAGGGCGGAGTGGTCCATCCCTGTTCCTGCTCCCCCCTGTCCAGCAGTCATCCCCAGACTGGTACCAGTGCCTGTGCCGGTGCTGGTCTTCTTCTCTTTGTCCTGGAGCATGTCACACAGAGAGCTCTGACTCACCCGCACTGGGTCCTCTAGAGGGGGGCTTAGGAGGCCATTCACTGCCCTGGGACTGTGACCTGGGATGAACTTATGGATACACAGAAAAAGAGCATTTTAAAGTAGTATGTAAAAATATTATATGTCTGATTTATTATGTTTTACTTTGGCGCTGCTCTTATGCTCTTCTTTGCCACCATTTAGCACAGCGACTTCATCGCCCTGATCTTCTGCTGAAGACAAAACTACACCATGGGACACAGGCTGAGGACAGGGGCGACATGTGTTTATTAGTTACATGTTCAGCATTTAAATCTAAAGATAAAATAAAGTTGAATAGTTAAAAATGTTACACTCACTCCTATCCTCTCTGGCAGTTGGTGAGGACTTAGAGGATCAACAGCCCGCACACCCCCAGGAATAATGTCTGGAGTGTGGGACTGTGGATGGGACAACAAACTAAGGCCTGCAAAATCTCCACTGGACAATCCCACCTGGGGACAGCCACACTGCACTTCATGCTCTGATTTCCTCCCTGAGATTAGATAGGTCTTTAGTCCTAAGGAGACATAAGTAAATGCATTTGTTACACAATAATTGAATCATTTAAAGAAGAATCATGAAGAAGAGATTTTTAAGTACAATCAAATTCAGACACTATTTGTTCTTTCACAAACACACAACAAAGAGGTGGTAATGCAATACTGGGTGTTTCACCCACTGTCTGTTTGCACATGAGCCCAGTGTGTTGGCTATGTTCACACTCGTGTAGGGCCAACAAGGAAATACACAAACATTGGATTAGAGCAGTGGCCTTTTGCCAGCTGCTATCAGCCTGTCCAAACACACAGTAACCTGGCTAACAAGACATATTGTTCAAACAGCTAAAGGCGCTAACCTTGTTAGCACTGGGATGATTTAGAGACTACACTCTCAAGTCATAAAGGAAATACTAAATCTACTAGCTCTACTAAACCCTAATTGTGTAACTCAAAAGAGAGACGTCAAATACAAAAACACAACATTTATCCATTCTATATTAATATTATACATTATTATAAAATAAACATCACTCATACAATAACCACCTTAAATATTATAACTTGTCACATCACTCAATATCAGATCAAGAGAGAAAAAGATTTCATAAAATATTAAACGAGATTGTTCTTATTAAAATTTCTTTCCTTCACAGTCACAATGCACTAATTTATAATAACACATTTATACAATGTTTTACATTAAGCATACTTGAACTGTGACGTATCGCGAACAGGGTGTAAATCAAATGTAACCAAATCAACAGTTAGTGAAGAGTTATCTTAAACGTATCAGATTGTTGCTTACATTTGACACATTCCTGATTGTACACACATGCCTCCAAATTACAGTAATATTATGCACAAAGCACAAAATGTGAAACGTCCAAAGGCAATGTGATCTCAACAGCACAAAAGATCTAAAGTACAATGGCAGTAACAAAACAATGTCCATTTATTAATATAGTGTCGTTCCTTGGCAACAGTTCAAGATGACATAACACACATAGCAACAATTTACACTATCAGAAACCTTTGCTCCAATAGTAAATATAGTACATGTTATTATTGCAATACTGTGGCTTTACAACCAGAAAGACATTCACCATCTTGTCTGCTGTGTCGAACTCACTTTGCCACAATGGGTTTTTGAGTGCTCTCCAACATACTTGAAAATAATAGAGTGACGAGTGGTACACATTCGATTGCAATTTGCACTATATCCACTAGATGCCATTAAATCCAGCACAATTTCTTTTTTAGGAACAGGACAAGCAGAGTATTGCTTTTGCTGTAGGATGTGCATCGCACTCACAGTCCGCATGCTGATGAGTGAAACAAACAGGCAGGGAGAAGATGGAGAGAGAAGAGACACTAAAGGAGCTGGATGAGACTAGAAGTGCTTTGAAGGTCGCAGAGTTTAGCATGCCTGGCATAACCCACATTCATCCTCGACTTCCATTGTAGCTTTCTAGCTTTATCTATGGCATGCTTTGACTCTAAACAGGTTTTAATTGTAATTTTGTAAGAGTACAACAAAGACTGCAAAAAATGTATTTATAGTTAGTTGTATGGGATAAAATGTAAGACTATGACGCAAAGACACAACAAATTTACTAAATGCGGAAAACTAAAGAAATTACTATGTAGAGCCTCATAACATTAGAAAATGCAATATGCAAAGACTTTATCATTTATCAATATATTGGTTTTGGACTCACTGGACAAAAATAGGTCTAAAACTGAATTTAAGACTATACTAGCAGGCCACTAACTAAAACCAGACCAGACTAAATTTTGATAATTTAATTTAAGAATTTTATATGAGGACATCATGTGATTTAAGACTTCAAACACTTAAATTGATAGTGTAAAATCTTGTCTCCATAACATAATATTGAATATTTTGTCCATTTATTCATATTTGACAGCCCTATTTAAATGTGTATTTAAAAAAAAAAAATTGCATTTGCTTTGTTGCTTTTATTCAAGGCCTCAAGGCAGGCACAAAAAGCCTGACTAGTCTTCTTGTGTTTTGCTTATTGATCTCTGTAAAGGCAGCACTTTACAGAAAGACACTGACACCAGCACTCTGTAAACTCAAATGCTGCTCAATGGTTTTTATTGATTTATATTCAGATAACCATCTGGCTGGAGTGGCGACAGTTCAGCTAAGGACAGACACTATACAACTACTACTAACTAAGCAAAAAAACTCCCCTGTAGCTGTAGAAGAATGTCCCCATTTCTACAAAGAAAGTTAATACATGTCGAAGACAGTAAAGAGTTCAAAGCTCAAGCCTTAGTAAATGGTTTATTGCTTGGCTGTTCATGAGTGGGGTCATATCCATGCAATATATCATATTAGAGAGAAGGCTTACCCTCACAGACACTTGACATTTCCTGTGTGAATGACTCACCTAAACGTGACAAGAATGCTCACCCCTAATTTACACTGACTCGTCTCCGTCACGTCACCCGTAGTCTGCTGTAACAAATAGAACTGCACTAAAGTCAATGTGTCAGTTAACACCAGCTCCGTCAATTCTTCATCTCTGCGGTAACTAGATGCAAGGAGTCGGCGCATTATCATAAAGGCAGCCGGGTGACTGTCGATGTGTGCCTGCCCCACACACGCTGCTCCGAGCCACTCCAGGTTATCAGATGAGTCCTGTTTGGTGTTTAGTTAACAACTCGATGGTTCTGGCTGGAGACGTGCTGTAGACGCAACGGATTCAGTGTAAATTAGGGGTAATACTCCCATATGACATGCTGAAAAACTTAATTTAATAAAAAGGTATGTGGGTGAATGGGCCATAAACGGACAGGAAGTGTAGCTGTCCTGCCACATTCCACATATACATCCAATATATACATCCAATATACAAGAAGCATACACAGAGCAGATTAGAAGAGGACTTTTTAACTAATATTTTTTTAGAACTTATATGGCGTAAAACAATGCAGAGTTGATAAAAGAGAGACGTGCAACATCTCCAAGGGCCAGAAGAATAGTTTTGTAAGGTCAGGGGTACTTTACAATTGTACGTGGAAGGGCGGTTTGTGTTGCATTTTTAAACGTTTATACATTTTAAAATAGCATATTATCTATCATATTTTTTATACGTCATCAATACCAATGCATGTTTGGTACAGCTCTCTTTATCACTGGCTCTGAAAGTTTATGAAGGTCAAAGTCAAATAAGTTTAGTGTAGGTTAATTTGAAATGAAATAATTTCCCACTCCCTACACCTCAGAAACTCAGTCAGACACAAGCACAGACAGCCTCTGGCTCCGTCTATGAGAATGTCTGGGGATGGTTTTAGATTAAAAATGACATTTCAGACAATGCCCAAAGGCCATTCCCAATTCAGACACTGCACTTCCTGACAAATGACCTTTGACCTCATGGTGGTGCTCAACCTGATCAAAACTATTCCCCAGTGACTCACAGCACCCCAGACAGAAAGAAATGAATAGAGAGCTGTGCCTAGCACCAAAGTTAATAAGTAATGAAAATTATCTAATAATCCCTACATACACTGTAGTATGACCAAACCAGACAAAAATAGTTTGCCTTCTTCCATATGTTTCAACGTCTCTCTACAGCCATCACCTATTGTAACTTTTGTATTTTATATTGTATTTTTTCAGCCCCGGTGCCACGTCATTAATTTTCCCCGGACCAATAAGCTCTAGCCTTAACAGTATCGTTAACGGTATTAACGTGGCAATAGTGAGGCCACTTGCCTCCACTGCCAGTGCGAAGAAGTGCGAACGGTTGCTCAGTTGCCCACTCACAGATCATCTCACTGACAGTAAACAAGCATGATGATGGGCTGTCTGTCTAAAAACCTCATCAAAGTGCACCAAACACAACAGAAAGATGCACAGTTTGACACCCGAGTGTGACGCCTAGCATTGTAATGGTTACAACAGGTAGGCCTACCCTATGTATACTAGCAAGTACAAACTAAAGTGTTGTTTATCAAAGTTAAGTGCATGGAATCTTAATAAAAATGATACCAAAAATGGCTACACTGTAAAAAAAATAAAATAATTACTCTTAGTATATTATAATAAGAGGCAGAAAGTAGTAATCTCACCACCATATACCAAAATACCAAAAGTATTTATTTATTTATTTTGTCGTCTTCCCCCATTCATTTCACAGAAAAGTATCAATAAGAGTAACACCCTATCGATAACCTGTATCAATAGTATCGATAAATTAAAAAAACAAAAATGAACCCTAATTCTAACTGGCACTTCTTTTGCAACATTTACTTTTTGATAACTAGCTCCTCCAGTTTTCTCCCTGGCCAGCGGTGGGTCTTGAGAACAGGGCCTGTGTGCTACAGATGGCTCCATATTTGGACACAGCGATAGAGGCGAGGGATGAGACTCTCATACAGTGCTCCTTTAAATACCCCCCATCCCTCCCTCCGCCTCATGTGTCATCATCTCAGCTCATCCCAGCCTGCCCATCCCAATACAACTTACATTACAAATTACTACTTTAACAACAAGCAATTTGGGGCAATTACTTTTTAATGAAGTTATAGGCATGAAATGTAAAGATAAATGTATATTAGGCGTTATTTTTCGTTTTTTAACACACTTAATCATTGTATGCTGAGGCGAAAACCCCTACTTTTACTACTTTTATGGCTTCTACTGGCTGTAGTAGTACGGTGAACATGCAGGGGAAAAGAGGGCCTTACAAGCAGGAAGCAACTAATATGAGCTTTTTATCAGAGAGAATACAACCACTCCTAAACTTATAAAATGTAAATTAATAATCTACAGTATAATAATTTGAAAAAAATTTTAATGGACCCTTTAAGTTCTCCACCAAACTGCATGAAAATATTGGTTTCTGTTGTTTCTACAAGTACTGGTTTTGCAGTATTTGTGTTACTTTGATAAACAAATGAAAATATTCAGCTGTTGAATGATTTCTTTTTTATGCCTGACTTCATAGAGGTTGTGGTTTTTACTCTGCAACACTTGGCAGCAAACTCTACTCATTCTTTTAATACAATATGAAGTCCTTTGGCAAGAGAGAGGACCAATATTTATCCAGGAGCAGGGGGAAATGTAAGATGACTAAAGCATTGTCCTGAGCACAGTAACAAAAGACCGGAACTAAAAACTGAAACTTGATCTTTACTTTATAGGTAAACCCTTCTTTATGTAACCTCCTACCTTCAATGTATTTCAGTCATTGTATTTACAGTATGTGTTTTTTTACTCATACAATACATTATTACTGTATAGTACATCAAAATATCTACATAGCTCCTCTACTGTCCTAATATAGACTGTGGGAAATCCTTGGGAAAGGGTCATGAGCAGAAACATGCTGCTCTTTCTATTTTCTTCTTCTGCACTTGTCACACAACTCTGTGGTTCAGAGACCACCAGGGACAGGCTCTTTACAAGCTGTTTATGATACTGGACTGCCCGCCGCATGCAGTAGCCAGACTGGGTACAGAGCAGTCCCTGTCACAAATGTGTGTGTACCCAGTGTTTGGCATTCATTTCATATTACTAGAGCAACCCGTTATTTCTTCATAGTCTAAAAATGAAAAACACTTTATACAAATACGATGCATCCCATTCACTGTACTATTTTATTATTGTTTTTCTTTACACTTTGTGACTTAGCATTGTGGCCAGAGTCAACATGTTTGTTCTCTGTACAAATATCAAACCAATAGCAACAAGCCTATCTCCAGTTATGGCCTTGGCTTAGCCATGGGTTTCTATTATGGGAACTATGTTGTTTAAATTAGCAATGCCATATTTTGATAATGTCTTTTGTTATGAATGTTCAACAAAAAATATTTAGCAAAGAATTGTAGTCTTAACTTTTCTTGCTTCAGACATTTTTATTTTGCCTGAAGCGTCTACTTTTAACTCTTTAGCTATAAAACAGGAAGCTCATGGATTTTTTAACACACTTGAGGCCACGCTCCATATATATTATTCAGTGCAGCCGTTTAACACAGCGGAGTTCCAGCATGCTAGGGTTGGCCTATAGGCACTGACACACAATGCAACAGAGATACAGCTGCTAAAGCCACATTGACACAACATTACAAGATACTTAGGAGCCCTTTGTGTAAATGAAGAAATGTTTAAGTTTTGACACAAGCCTTAAACTATCAACGCACCAGCTTACACACTGCTGGTCAATAAGTAACAACAGGAGTCACACATTTGAAGAAATACAAGCAGCTGCCTATTCCTTCTTTCCTAGTATTTTATTCTTTAAAAGCTACTAGAAATATAGTCCAGATTACAGAGACCACAGAAGAGGCTTTGTAATGATACATAACTGCATTAAAGAGAACCACTCTATTGTGAATTTGTGATATATTTAGTCTCTCAAAATGACAAAGTTAAGAGATTGTGAATGAGTGATAAAAAACAATAATTATTAAGATATACAAAATTATAATTTACTTTAAGAAAGACAACATGAAAACCATATACACAAAATTGAGCTCCTGCAAATCTACGGTCTCCGGCTAAAGCATGTTATCAACAACTAACATGCACACACAAAGCACTGTGACTCGACACATTCTTGGGCAATAGAAAAGTCAAACAGTCGGTGAAATAGTTGGAAATGTAGAAACATAAGTAAACTACAAAGCAGAGTTGTAAATATTTATGGCCACAGTCAAGAGTTAGAATTACACTCATCTTGTCAACGCTAGAATAAGTTACTTTACTACAGCAGACGTGGGTGGCACACCAGATTGTCAATCAGAAAAGAAACTGATATTATATATTATATATTAAATGAATCTAATATTAAATGAACAACAAAGACTCCACAGTCAGCCAGACAAAAACCTCTACCACAAAGTTTGCATTTTAAGCGGCTGGTAACAGTAACATAGAAACCGACAATAAATCTGGAAGGCAGGTATAAAGAAAAATTCGCGTTTTTCACTAAATAAATGGACATGGGCTTTTGGTAATAATAGTATTGTAATAATAAAAGTAAAGATCAAACAGTACAATGAGATTAAAAACCTCTGAGTTAAAAAAAAAGTAAGGCCCAGGATCCAATGAGGCTGGCCTGTTTCTAGTTAAGTCTATGCCATTTGTGGCTGCATATTTAGGTGACAAGTTTGATTTAGCGCAGAGTAGCCAGCCTAAGGGCTCAGACTTCCCACTGTAGCCCACTGTACAGGAAGGATGGGCTAGTACACACATACTACACAACATACACACATAAAACTACATGTATTGTTTTTGAAGACACATTATATCCGTCAATGAACAAGTTATCATGAGATGTGCAGAAAGTTGTTTTCATTCCGTGAGATAAGTAGGGTGTTTCTGTTTTTCATGTCTGTGAACTATTTATTATATGTGAATTGTACTGTAATTATTTTGAGGCTATGAATTTCATGAAATGATATTGTTGAAATCTACACATTGTGCTTAAAATTATTTCTGTGAATTGGAAGATATCAGTGATTAGGAAATCTATTTGTCATGCTATACAATCAAATAAATGATAAACCAATTCATTTTAATCTAACACAACTATTAATATGATTAAATGTGCCATAATGTTGCGATGCACACCTGTATTACTGCATTTGTCAAACATCAGTCAGAGGTGCAACTTTTTTCATCTCATGTCTAATTATCCTAATTGTCTAACAGGTTATTATGACAGCAAATGCACTGTACAAACTAAATTGTCTAACTTTGTTTTTGAAAAGAATAGATCTGAGCTGACTTTTTGTAAAGGAAGACAGATGCATAGTTACACAACAGACACAGACCTGAGAAACAGGTGGGAGGCTCAGGCAATTATGTGTTAACACATAGTGTGAGTCGGACCATTTCTATGTATAAAAAAGATTATTGAATTTAATAATAAGAAGAATATTCCTTTAGATATTACAAGTCCTAAACTGTTTCTACTAATATAAATGATTCTATAAACAAGCTTCAGCTCTATCTCCCTCCACAAAAAGCTAACCTCTTCTGAGTGTTCATCCGTCTGGAAATAGAGACTGATGGCAGCATTTAGGGCCAAGTGTGTGAATCCAGTCTGACATAAGGCCTGACAATAGAACAGACCATCTCTGTTCACAGCAGAGCTAAGATTAGACAGCCCACCAGGAATTCCCTGTCTGAAAGATTACTTCAATGATGCTGCTTTGAGCGAGTGTCCATAGAGTCTGCAATTACTGGTATCAATAGCATATTTCACAAAACCACAGAGATTTCTATTATTTTGGATTTTCGCCACTGTCGTTCTACTAATGTTGTTCCTACTTTTTTTGTGTAAGTCAATAGTGCAGACATTTTAGTACTGTCTGTGCGATTGAAGTGACCACAGCAATAAAATGCAAATAAGCATCTCGTACACACACTTAGATAAAACTTGAGAGTGACCTTACTCACAGGAAAATGTAAAAAATGGTTTACGGTAGTAATGTTAATTCAACTCTGTGGTTGCTCTGTGATTCCGAATGAAAGCATGCTTTTCTTCCTGGTGATCTAATCTCTATGACCCTGTAGTCCTGTATGAGGTTTCTGTTGGTAAATAGCTTTAACAGGAATAACTGGTCAGATAACATGTTTTACTTCTGTCTATGGATGACCAAGAATTTCTGTGTACGTTATCTTTACGGCTCCTTTCTCCATCTTAGTACAGCATCATAACACAATATCACAAGTGATCACTGGGCTGTAGATAAATTCACTGGAAAACAATTACTCATTACCATTAGTACAAGATCTGATGTCTTCATGATAATAAAGTGATTAGAATAATGCCTTACCTTTCAGTTTGTCTACAGCACTCTGGCCGGCTCTCTCTGCCACCTGTCCATCCTCCCTCTGGTAACGATCATCCAAAAACATAGCCGTGGCTTCAGACAAGTGCACTTTTCCTGCGACACCTAGCTGTTCCATCAGGTTTGCCAGATTGACGTCATTCGACCACACATCAAATTTAAAGCGTTTCATTCCCAGGATCCCACACAGGACTGTCCCAGTGTGGACGCCCACACGCATGTTGACCGTCTCACATGTTTCCTGACAGAACTGTTCAATGGCTTGGATCATGCCCAGGCCCATCTCCACACAGCAGTAGGCATGATCGGGCCTAGGTTCGGGACATCCCGCAACGCAGTAGTAGCAGTCTCCTAAAGTGCTTATCTTCTCACAGCCGGTGAGTTCACAGAGGCGATCAAAGCGGCCAAAAAGATCATTGAGAAGACCCACTAACGCTGGTGCTGACTTGTTAGCAGACATTTTAGTGAAGCCTACGATATCAGCAAAAAGGATGCTTACTGGCTCCATTCGTTTCATGTTGAATGGTCTAAAAATGATCTGACCGCGTGGGATTGAGGTCTTCTTGCTCTTGTGGTTGCTGTGAGGGTGATTTTTGGGGCTTGTGGCACTTTGTAATTGTGACGCTCCACCACTTCCTGGGCCCCCCACTGACACTGCAGAGGCAGAGCAGGCTCCGGAGGAATAACGTTTGCCTGAATTCTCTCCACTTCCTTCATCATCGCCCTGTTTCATAAGCTCGTCTGCCACTCTCTGTGGCATCACTGAGTGGATCATGCGCTCTTTTAGGGCTTTCTCCACCTCTAAGTCCTTCCCGTGCATTATGGCCTGTCCCACTTTGAGAAAGGTGCTGCGAGAGCGCACCTCTGACATGATGAAGAGGTGTATGCCAATTACATGAGCACACAGGTGGAGTAGGGCTTTCGCTGGGCCCAACCAGAGCAAAGCGTCTTCCTCTGTGGTGCCATAACTCCTTTGAAGCAGGGGTAACCAACCAAATGTTTCAAAGAGGACAGAGTACAGCAGCCCCAGCAGTACAGAGGCATACAGTCGGACATGAAGGACACTGTAAAGCAACAGCAGAACTTCCATACAGAGAGAAAATGTGCCTACAGGTGAAATGCATGGGATTATAGGAGGTTCACTTGAGTGATAGGATGCATTCCCACTACCTGCCCACTCCAGCCCTATGTAACCAGCCGTCTGTGTTTGGGGAGCTAATGTCATTGCGAATGTGACTGCAATAAGGAGCAGAGAGGCTTGGTTATAGAGTTGAGCATATGGCTGGGTGAAGGTGAATAGAAAGAGCAGGACTAGAAGGACCAGAAAACAGGCAGTGGGGACAAGGAAGGCCACTGGGTTACAACGGTCATTATTGATTCCAAAGTACACACCCCAGAGGGTTGTAGCTACAGCCAGGTAAAATAGGACATAACGAAAGCGGCGCTGAGTCTGGGGGAAACACCTCTCCTGACAGGCCTCCTCCAGAATGGGAGAGTCAAACTTGGGGTCCCAGCATTGGGCAGCTGACCTTTCGAACAGTGGTGGTGCTTTTCTGTGCACCCTTGTGGAGGAGGTGACAGCATGTCTGGAGTCTGCAGAGCTGCAGCTGGAGGAGATGCTGTATTTGTGGAGGTGAGGGTTGGTTTTACTCACTGGCTCACAGCTCCCAGCTCCTGCACCGCTGCCGACTGCTGTCAGTGACTCCTGTCCGTGCACGTGTGGCGCACTGTTGGTAATCCGCACGGTGACGGCTCCATCCCCACTGGAGTCGCAGCTCACTTCCGTGCTGTGCATGAGAAGCTGCCGGTGTTGTTGCAGAGTGGCCATATTGACTGGTGTGACGCGGTAAGGGGAGGCAGACGACGCGTGAAATATTAACACTATCTTCTGATGCGCTCAGTCTACATGACGTGCCTGTGCTCCGCGTGTGCACGTGTATCACGGTGAGAGGGACAGAGAGGTTTGTTGGAATAATTACACTGCATGAATGGTGAGCACGGCACAGACGTCTTTGCTTCGCACACAGCAGCCTGACCACTCACTCAAATGAGACGCACCGTTCCAGTTTCTTGAGCAGTTCATTATTTGGCCCAGGGTTTGCGTCACTACTCACATTACACGTACCCTTCTCCAAAAAGGCTCTGGTCTGAGCCCGGCGTCTCTCCAGATGCGGTAAAAACACTGTCATCACTCTCTCTGCCTCCTGAACTGAGCATCCTTCTCGGAAAGCACAGTCTAATGATGCAACTCGTTTTTACGTCTTCAAGCAAGTCCAAGCGCTTCTTGACTGGAAATGAGCACCTATGGATGTAAGGAGAATATCCAGATGTCGATTTCCAAATTAGTCCTGATTGCATGGAAAGACAGCGCTGGGATCCAGCACCTCATTCAATGAGCAGCTACAGATGACCGTCAACAGTTGGAGCTGCGCAGCAAGTGGCATAAAAGTTGTGCTGTTCAGCGTCCTTTCCCAAACCGACACGAAATGCCCATTTGACACCTCACTGAATCACATTATTGTTAAATGATAAATTACAACAGTATATTTGTGTAGATCAAAATTAATAAAATGCGCTTTTAAACATTCAAAGAATCCAATTTAGGTTTGAAATAATGCAGTGTTGGTTAAAGTAAAGGTTTGAGAAGCGATGTCAACGTGACATAATCCTTTGGATCTTATTTACCCCCAATACATCCCTGCTAATGTATGACTCGACGTGCTAAAGATTGTCCAAAAATATTCCCATGTGTGTTCGCCCCCCCACCAACGAGGACTTGCAAATATTAAAGCGTGTGTTGATACTGAGTCCCGTCCGAGATCCAGATCATAAAAGGCCTGGCAGACAGGCCTATTCCCACGGATCCAGCCCCGTCCTTTCCTGAACTCCCTCTCCGGATCTCCGCAGTGTATTCCCCCTCTGCCTTCCAAAGAGGGGGTCGGGAGAGGTATGTGCTATTCAAAGACGCGTAAGCCAAAAAGAGAAGAGCAAAAAATACCATCCGCTGGACCAAATTAGTGTAGGTTTGCCTCTGCTGGGAGTGTCTGCAACTTGTTGCGCGCAGTTGGCAAAACATAGAGCTATGAGGAACAGCCTCGGTTGGAGCTGGCTGGTCTATAAATAGTGATGATCAAAACTCTTGCAATAACAGCACATATACACGAAGCACATGACTGTTTTAACCTAAACTTTCTTAAACTCCACAAAAGTGCAAACAAAACCGCCACGATTAGTCTTATTTGGTAAAATGGTCGTAAACGGCGTGCAAAACGTCAGCTCCAGCCCCCTCCCCTTTCGGTTCCAAAATCTTCCAAACTTTTTTCCCAGGCCGTATTTCCTGCGTTCAGAGCAGACCCAGTTAAGAGTCTCTGGTTATTTGGAAGTGAGGCTAGATTTCCTCCCTTCGCATTCCCGCAGGAGCAAAGTACAAAGTCCCCAGAGACGCCAATCAAAAGCCATTAGAGCGCGGTTCTTCAGTTGTTGAATGTGTCTTGAAGATGTCTACAATTCTTTAGCAGTGCCTTTGGTCTGGATAGCCCCAGTTTTTGCTGGCATGTATGAGTTCAACAAACACAAGACTGTGCGCTCTGGTTATAGTGCGTCCTCTTCCGTCCGCTGCTTTCCACTCCACTCCCTTTTCGCCAGTGCCACTCAGTTGAATAATTAAAACGTCCAGACAGTGGAGTTTGGAGATTGTCCTTCCGTGTTATCCGGGCAAACGTAATACCTTTACGACTGGATCTGCCACCATCGCAGCGCCTGGGTCGGAAATCCTCCCCCAGCTGTTGTGGTGCTGGGACCAACGCGTAAAGCCCACGACTGCGAAGTAAAACACAACTTCCTGTTAGGTTTTCCAGGGTTGAACGATGGACTGAACACAGTGACTGAACACAGTGACCAGAGCCTGTGGCAAATAAGAAGTGATTCATTTGTGCGTAGATGTCAGTATGTTGCATTAAGACATGGCAAGATTAAATAATTCAATAAATAAATAAAAAAATACATACAAACATACAAAAATATACAACAACAGGGGCCTAAATCATTAAATAAATCTATACCATGCACAAAATATTGAAATATTATATTTTACAGTTAAACACAATTTCAGCTAGCATCCAGTGGGGTAGCAAAGACTAGCAACAACTAGTTAGCATGGTTCGCCTAAAGGTAAGTTCACTTCATAAACGCTCATGGACACATTTAGCTTAATTTAAAGTGTTTAATGTTAGTTTGCATTGTTTTAGCACATTTCAGTATGTAATTGAATTGCATGGCCATTTGAAATATCGTCAGGGTTATTTAGCATTTAAAAACTTTACTTACCAGAAAAGATAGCTTCGCATAGTATTCGAGACGAAGCCTGGTCAACATTAATACTTTTATTTTGAAAAAAGGTGATTTGTTTCCGGTCTGTGCCTATTTGCGGTTGTCTTAAAACCATAGAATATTATCCACGCTTACGATTAGTAGATACGACTTTAAACTTCATAGAAACGTAATGTCCACCTCGCAGCAATTATGAGAAGAACAAAGACATGTTTAATTTTTGTCTTCAGTGCAGTCAATACAGGCTTAAGATAAATGTCACATAACGGGGTATTTAGAAATACAATGTTTCAAAATAATAATAATAATAATAATCATAATCATAATAATAGGCTACATGATTACAATTACAATACAGCCTCCTCTCATGAAATTGAGATAAGTCCTATAATTTGTAGTAGCCCAGATAGTTATCTTATGTTTGTTAGTTTTTATGTGTTAATAAATTCAAAGCTCGGTGCCAATTCCTTTCTGAAAATGCATAACTATAATTGTAAAGCTGTCTAACTCGTCTATATTTGAATAAGCAACTGAAGATGTGTAGTCTGCAATTAGGCCACACCACATTTACCCTCTCTAGATAACGTTTATATCCAGATCTGGGTATGAATGTTATCTTGCGAGGGATAGGCCTTGGCACAACCAACAGCACAACATGAAAGTCCAAATCAGAACTCAAGAGGCATGTTTTAACTAAAGTAACACATATGTTTAAGTCTTGTAATGTAGCTCTGTGTGGCCTTATGTCACGTGTGTGGCGTGTGCATGTCCATACACATGCACTCATGTTTGAGGGTTTTATAAGAGGCCTGTTTGTTGAGCTGATAAAGCTCTACTGATAAGTCTTGTGTTCACACTAAGCTAGGCCGGTGTCTTCTGCAATCACAGTTTACACACACTTTAGTAGTAGGTGTGGTGCAGTGTGGACATTGTGCATCACTGTTTAGCTCCACCTTCGTCAAATAAGTTGTGTTTTTGCTAGCATAACCTGCTTGTGTTAGCAATTATCTAGATTTTGATGAAAGGAAGAATGGATTTATTTTTGTGTCTTTGTGTGTGTCTCTGAGTGTCTGTGTGTGTGTGTGTGCGCGTGTGTGTGTCTCTGTGTGTGTCTCTGTGTGTGTCTGTGTGTGTCTCTGTGTGTCTGTGCCTCTGTGTCTCTGTGTGTGTGTGTCTGTCTGTGTGTGTGTATTTGTGTCTCTGTGTGTGTCTCTGGGTGTCTCTGTGTGTGTGTGTCTCTCTCTGTGTGTGTGTGTCTGTGTGTGTCTGTGTGTGTGTGTGTCTGTATTTGTGTCTCTGTGTGTGTCTCTGTGTGTGTATTTGTGTCTCTGTGTTTCTCTGTGTGTGTCTCTGTTTGTGTCTCTGTGTGTCTCTGTGTGTATTTGTGTCTGTATTTGTGCCTCTGTGTGTGTCTGTGTGTATTTGTGTGTGTATTTGTGTCTGTGTGTGTCTGTGTGTATTTGTGTCTCTGCGTGTCTATGTGTGTATTTGTGTGTGTATTTGTGTCTGTGTGTGTATTTGTGTCTGTGTGTGTATTTGTGTCTCTGTGTGTCTGTGTGTATTTGTGTCTCTGTGTGTCTGTGTGTGTATTTGTGTCTCTGTGTGTGTATTTGTGTCTCTGTGTGTCTCTGTGTGTGTATTTGTGTGTATGTGTGTGTCTCTGTGTGTCTCTGTGTGTGTCTCTCTGTGTGTGTCTGTGTGTTTCTGTGTGTGTCTCTGTGTGTGTCTGTGTGTGTATTTGTGTGTGTATGTGTGTCTCTGTGTGTCTGTGTGTCTCTGTGTGTGTCTCTGCGTGTCTGTGTGTGTATTTGTGTGTGTATGTGTGTCTCTGTGTGTCTCTGTGTGTCTGTGTGTCTCTCTGTGTGTCTGTGTCTCTCTGTCTCTGTGTGTCTCTGTGTGTCTCTGTGTCTGTGTGTGTCTGTGTGTGTCTCTGTGTGTCTGTGACGAACCATAAATGGCTAGGCGCATTGCTGGGTGTTGTAAACAGCTAAACTGAATCGTGTAGGGAGTTCGCTCGGATATACCAATCCATTTATTGTAACAAAAAACAACTTACAGAGCTCACATTAGCCACGAGCACGAGTACGGTCAAAGCCATATGCCACACCTGCGACTAAAATTGGCGCTACCTTTTCAGCTCGAAGCCACTCCTAGAGAATCCCTCAAATGGCTCCACCAATAAGTGTGTAATTATAATGATACATGGTAATTTCACTGTTAACTGGAGCTTGTTTTGCTAGAGTAGGCCAATATAGAGTATTAGCCTGGACATGAAAAATATCGTGTTACTTTATATAATGACACAAAACAAATTAAAACCTATGACCTAAACAGATACAGGCTACACATCAACAGAAATAACTTTAGTTTTTAACTCTTTGACCTGTCGTTTCTCATCTCAATTATTATTATTTAAGATTAAAAACGAAGTCAAGACGCCTCCTGGTGGCCGATGGCAATCACCGCAGGCTAAAGCAGGGCCCACGAACCAACCAGTAGTATTTCAACATAATAAACTAAAATTGTATTTTAATTATGTTATAATGACATTATAGATATACCAGTTATTTATAGGATATTTACAATTATATATGGATATTATTAAATAAACACAACAACCAGCGTGTATACTGTTTTTGTTTACTCAAAAGAAATCACAAAAGAAATCAATAGGACTATTTGGTAACTCTTTAGAATAGCTCACCTCTATTTAACAGTAATAAAACATTAATAACAATATTTATATCTCATTGGTATTTCATGAAGTTGAAGTGATGTTTTGTAAATGATTAACTGCTTAGTAATGCTCAACTAGTACTTAACTTAACTTAACAGTGTGTAGTTATTGTGAAGAATATTTATTTTGTAAACCAACAAAAATAAAAATACAATTAATTGCCGTTTAGATTTTAAATATTGTGTTTCTCTGAGAAAGGTTGCCCAATTTTTATCAATAGGCTTAAATATATATATATATATTATATGAAAGAACTTGAATTATATATTTATTTTACCGACCATATATTAACACTAGGCACTTTACACTGATAAACACACAGGTATTTTGGAAAGTGCTGAATAAAAAAACACAACACTGGTAGACTCGTCTTTCATTTACAGAATACAGAAAACACATTACTGGCAGCATGTCACTCAAAAGGAGTGAAGGTAGTATCCTTGTCTTCATCTGACATCTTACAAGTACTTTTTACACTTTCTTAGACATGACATTTCGCACAGTTTTGAGATTCAGATTTTTTTAACCTCCAGCAAAGAAAAACATGATTGTGCCTAATTTGTAATTTTTTTTGTTTTGATGATTTATTTATTTGAGAATAGAATGTACAGAGAAATAAACTCTTACAGTGCAGCCAGATGTCATCCAGCTACAATTGATTTCAGAGACAAAAATAGACCAAAAATAAAAGTTTTTTCCAACACTAGGTGATAGTGTCATCTCCTTCACTGTTTTCTCCAGCGGTTCTTGGGCTTCTCGTCACAGCTGGGACCCTCACATGTCCCAGGGAAAGGTGGGGGCGGCGGTGGAGCAGGTTTTGGAGCGGGTGGTGTGTCAGGGGTGGTGTTGATGCTACTGAGCAGAGCAGGGAGATCCTGTGAAATGGCCTTCTCTAGTTTTTCCAACAGGCACCCACCGCTCCAGCTGCAGTGGTACGAGAGCTGCTTAAAGTTGGCAATTGGGTTCACACCAAAGAAATCTTGGTAGGCCTCTTTGTCGGGTAAGTCGAATTTGCTAATATTGGTCTTGGCCAGAATGGACTTGAAGATGTAATATTTGTCTGGGTCACTGACAATGTCATGGAGAACCTCATATGGGTCACTGAACCAGCCCAGTTTGTCGTTGTAGGTCTGGAGGTAACGATCCACCAGCAGGGCATGGATACGCACTCGGATACCATGTTGACGGATGAAAGCTATTTTGTTTTCCAGTTGATTCTCAATGACCTGTGTATATAGTAAAATAAATGTTAGAAAAGATCAACCAGTATTATCTAATATGTAAATAAAAACACATCATAGCACTGCACCTGATTAAGATCTTCAAGCAGCGAGATCTCCTCTTTCATAAATAGGTCTCGGCTGTCCCCTGTATAGTCCAGTGGCCAAAAGGAACTGACGTAAACTCGTGGAGGTTCTGTGACGTTGACCAGGGGCGCCATGCTCCAGAACAGGGCGCCGTACACCCTCATGAGGTCCTGGGTGGAGACTGTGTCCGCCTTGTTCAGGATGAGACGTAACTGGGACTCTCTGCCTTTCATCTGCCTAAAGAGCATCTCCAGTTCTCCACCGACATCCAGCTTAGTGGGGTCAAACACCAGGAAGATCAGGTCGGCTCGGTCAATGAACCACTGGCACACTTCATTGTAGGGGTAGCCTTGTAAGAAGACAGCAGAGATTAAGTTATACAATAATCAAATGGATGTGCTCAAAGCTGTACACAGAGGTTTAAAAGTACTATGGTCAAATACTAGTAAGTTTAGTGCTATTTTACCCTTTGAATTGACTTATTTGACAGGGACATATGTTGGTATAGGTCTGGATAAGACTTGGCTTATTCCTGAAATAGTGCTGGTTTATTGCTTATTTGTGCTTGGTTAGCCATATGTTTAGCCCTGGTTAACTGGCTTCTGACTGTATATCAATAGTGATATTAACACTCAATAGTTTGGCTTGGTTTAGTCTTGGTTTTGTGGTTTTGATTGTTTAGACTTTTTACGGGATTTGTCCAAAATATTGTAGCTTCTTTCTTATAAATATTAATTACCATTTTACTTTATTAAAAATGTTACGTATCTTGGTGACCTCAATAAGCACACGGTTTAGTATAGTTTGTCTGTAGCTTACTAGTCTTATATAATCAAACAATCTTATTTGTACCTCTCTCCTGTTGTTTACGGTTTTCGATGATTCCAGGCGTGTCCACCAGAGTGACCCTCTCCAGGAGTTTGTGAGGCATCTCGACTCCCACCAGACGCTCCAGAAAACCCTGTCCGAACTTCTCCAGCGGTGAGAAGGAGCGAGAGCTGTCTGCTGCCATGACGATGCCCTCAACAGTACGAAACCTTTCACCATGCATTATGACTGTGTACTCTGAAGTGGTGGGCTCAGCTCCTGCAAATGCCAATCACCAAACATTAGGCAAGATATAATTATTAATCATAAAAAATGTGCTAGTTTTCAAATCACAAAAATGTTTTAATGCCTGCTTACCTGTGTAGAGCTCCTGTGAGGTGCCATGAAGGCCCAGCATGTAGTTGATCATTGAAGACTTCCCGACGCTCCATGGCCCCAGAAACAGAATCATAGGCTTTGAGGTGATTTCAGCATCTACAGTTTGAGCAGATCAGAATAACAGAAGATGTTTTTAACACTGTAAAAAGTCATATAAATTAATGAGTTTTTCACTACAACTCACTCTTCTAAGCTATACTGACAAAATGTGTTGTGAGTTATAGCATAGGATAAAGATCTTCAGTGAGTTGTAACAACTGGAAATGTAATGTAAACTTAAAAAGATTTAACATTATTCCCACATTTAACATTACTCCCACATTTACTTTACATTATTCTCACATTTAACATTACTCCCACATTTAACATTACTCCCACATTTAACATTACTCCCACATTTAACATTTAACATTACTCCCACATTTACTTTACATTATTCTCACATTTAACATTACTCTCACATTTACTTTACATTATTCTCACATTTAACATTACTCTCACATTTACTTTACATTATTCTCACATTTAA
>JAVQKC010058040.1:0-13877 GCA_036025475.1 Philypnodon macrostomus
TATGTACAATGTTCATATGTATGTATATATAGGTTCAAGCAAGACAGTGGTGTTTTATATTTATTATTATTGCTATTACATTTCTTTGCCTTGTTTCTGAAAAGTCGCTTGGTCGGCCATTTTATTTTCATACGTTCTTTTTTTTTTTTTTCATTTGTGAGCTTTTTGCTGATAAAACTTTTCCATGTATTTATGCTGCAAAGTCTATGGCCATGAAGGCTTAAAAACCTGTCCCAGTGAACTCTGCATGGCCACACACAAAAACACCATGTTAGTATGTTTTCTTTAAGCTGATCACCATGCAGTCGTTTTTACAACACAAATGCTTGGACAAGTTTAATACAATGATTTAAGCCACAATCAGAAGGGCACTAACTGCTGGGATATGGCATCCAAATGCAGTTTACTTAACTATGTAGGGCAGAACACTATAAGCCTAACCTTTGGTGTGTCACTGGTTGAAAGGGAGTTAACCTATGTATTAAAATGTCTTTGAAAATACAAGAAAATCTTATGAATCCCCAGGCAGTT
This sequence comes from Philypnodon macrostomus, assembly GCA_036025475.1. Classification (NCBI taxonomy): domain Eukaryota; kingdom Metazoa; phylum Chordata; class Actinopteri; order Gobiiformes; family Eleotridae; genus Philypnodon; species Philypnodon macrostomus. Next base: position 532 of record JAVQKC010058040.1, read on the forward strand.
GTAATATGTGGCAAAATTACTTCAATTTTGGGAATGAAAAGAAGCATATTTGAAATGGAAATGCAGTATATGGTAAAAAAAAAAAAAAGTCAACAATGTTCCAGGTCTTAGTTCATAAACCTTGACTGTTCTTTACACCTTTGTGTTATCCATGGGTTTTTTATAATGATTGAGTGTCTTCTGCCTCGTTCTACACTATACTGTAACTGGCTTGATGAGTTAGCAGCATTGTCGTTTAGTAGTTCTGTTGGCGAGCTTTGATAGGCAAAAACCTCCTAGGCACCTATACAAATACAAGCATCAAATCAGAGTCTTTAAAGGGGCCCTATTATGCAAAATTTGTCAGCACTTTCTACATTGTCTTCTGGTCACCCTGAAATTGTATTTAGTTCAGTTACTGGTAAAAGTTTTTTAATTGCAAAATATAAAATGCTAATCTAACGGAAAACAAAAATGAATTTAAAAAGCTTGTGACAAGGCACAAAATGGCCCCTTTAAATAAACTCCAGTCGATGTGGGAGTTAATATGAAATCCACTGGCAACCTTTGATTTCCTTATACAGTCTTTTTTTAATCCACACTCTCACCGAACACGACTATTTTAGAGCTTTTAATTTGACTAGCACAGCCTCGGCGTTGGGCAGGTTGTTATTATTGAGGGAGGTATATACATGTAATTATGATATCAAAGATGTATTCACTACCGCGTAGGAGACACAGTACAACATATACATAGAGTCCTAGCACTGTGTAATGATTAGATTTGCCTGATCTTTGGAGGGAAAAAAAACACTTTATAAGGGAGACCAGACCTCACTTTCTATTCAGTGTGAAGTACAATATGCACCTTACATGATCTTTGTGGAAAGACAATTGTAAATGTTCTGTTTCTGTATGTGTGCGCTTCTGGAAATTTATTAAAGTCTTTTGCATTGTATTGCATATTTGTGACTCTTATTCATTGCTTTTTCTTTAGCACCACAACAGCAGTCAGTAGTCAGTGTATAATGCTGTGTTTTGTGGACTCTCTGTAATGGATCTGCCTTGCACCAGCAGTAAGACGGTAATTAGGTGAAACACATTAGGGCTCGCACAAGAATCATTTGTTTTTTCTCTTCCACTGTGAGCTGTTCCAATACAGCATGGGTCAACATAACACTGGCCTGTGAACACTGGCACAACTTCTGGGTTAGACATCATTAATTGGCTCATTTCAGAATAAAGCATATCCCATTTTTACTGTATTTTCACAGCTATTGACTATAGCTAAAAGTTGTTATTCAGACCAGTGGTTCTTAAGCGTTTTAGAATACACTTGCGCCTCAAGCTGGATTCTCACGAGATTTGTAGTTTTACAAACTCACGAATATCCATCTTGTACTGCCCCCGCTGATCCGTCCATTGGTGGTGATGACCAATCATGTGGCAGTGTTGCCATGAGAGGGAGGGCTTTAGGTTTGCCTTTTTGCAAAACCTATTAGAAACATGGTTATGCTGAGGAACCTAATGTATGCTGCTATATTTTTACAAAGACATTAAAAATCACACATTCATTTATTCAATTAAATCAGTCGGAGTCTCTCTTCTTTTCCGACGTTTTCTACAGGAGCGTTACCATCGATCAATCAATTGCCTTTTGCCAGGTTATTTGGGTTAATATTTAATACTAATTAAATCAGGACCAATCCAGGTCCAAACCTAGGAATACAATTGGGCTACATACTATGGGCTAAACCTGGTCTAAAACCAAAACAGGTGTAAACTAGAACTAAACCTAAAATAAAGCAATCATCTAAGCAAAAAAAATGCATATAGTGATAGATATAGAGCAACAGAGAAACACTAAATCCAGAATAACAGTGTACTAATCCAGGTTGTCCTTTCCTAGTTTGTCCTTTAAATAATGCTGACTTCTGAGTACCACTAAGTTCCTATGTACCACTCGTAATACCCTAACCACATTTTGAGAACCACTGGTTTAGATATTGCTCATTAGGAACAGAACTCAGATAGAGAGAAAATGTTATGGAAATTGAGTGAAAGCACAGCCTTTGAAGTGTGCAGGCAGAGAACAGAAGCTTTTTTGGGAAAACGACATAACTTTTTTTTTTGTTTTGCCTCTATGAAAGTCAGTAATAATCATTTGATAATGATAACCCTGCTATTATAATATACAGTTAGTGCACAAACACATTTGAAGAGGAAGAAGATGGATGCTGGGAGGTAGACGAATCGAACATGCTCTATCTAACACTGCATTAGGTCCAAAAATACCAACTTGAAAGGCAGGAAACAAAGGCATAGAGTATAGAGACACAACAGAAAATGTTTAATTGCTTATCAAAGTTATTTCATATTTTAAAACAGCGAGAAAGTGCTAATCAGTTCCCTCGGGGTAAGTGTCCTTGGTGATTTGAGAAAATGGTGCACTCACAAGTAGAACATTCCCATATAGAGAGAGTGGAAATGTCAGTGCGCTATTATTAGACAAATGTAAACCTGCTAAACGCCCGGTAAAAACAGTATAAAGCAGAAAGTCGACAGCCCGATAAGGAGATAGTTTTCTTTTTGAACAAGATAAATCAAGAGTTCATTTTTGTGTGTTATGAATAATTAGGTAATGGTAATTTTTTCAACTGAAGCAAAAATAAAGAAAGGAATTACAACAAACACCGAAGCTTTAATGAGAGTTGACATTGGTGCATGGTGATAGTGTGGGCGATAAATGGATTTCTCATTGGCTCAGAGCAAAAAGTCAAAGACACAAACAAAACAAAGATAATATAAATGCTTTAGTGGGAATGGATGCTTTGGTCAGAAGATGTCTGTGTATGCTGGGGGGTATGAACAACAGAGTCAGTATGAAAGTATTTTGTGTTTTTTTTTCCCCTACAGATTCATGGGTAATAATATGTTTATTCATGATTAAAACGTGTTTGGCGTTCCAAGATTCAATATTTATAAAACTGAAATTAAGACTAAATCAGAACTAACCCAAGTCTAAACCAGAACTCAACCAAGTTTAAACCTGGGTATAGAATTGAGATTAATGCAGAAATAATGCAAGACTAAACTAGGTCTATATCAGAACTAAGCCAGGTCTAAACTGGACCTAAACCAGCAGATATCTTACCAAATAAAGCCTCAAGTAGAGCAGGACTAAAACAGAAATACAATCACGACTAACTCCAGAATAACGTTGATCAAGATCATTCTGCAACTTTATATTCCGACAAAATGTTAGGTAAAAACATGTTTGTACTAAATAGCGTGTATTGCCCAGCCACGGTCAAAAGCATGTCAGTCTTTCCGATCAGCTCCTGGTGGTTATTTTTATGATCTGTAAAATGGATTTAAATGGATGTCCCACGGTTCTATTACAGACGTTGAAAAGTATGACTTTTATGACATATTGATTCATGATTCATGAGAGTGCATATTCAATTTCACCTAATAGCCCTGAATGCTAGTTGTATGGACCAAGTTTGATTACATCTAATGTAATGATATGGCTGGAAAAAGACCAGATTTCAGCAAAGATGGTTAGAGAGGGCTATTTAATGTAATTCCATGTATGAATACAATCTATACTAAATGGAAAACAGATAAATTAGTGAAAAGGTGTTAAGTAATGTAGCCAAGTAGCAATGTTTATTTGAGCTGAAAGACAAAATGCTAACAAATTATTTTCTGTGTGTATGTGGATCACCATATAGATCCAAGATTGTTATAATATTGTATTATAATATTATATATGACATAAGTCTATTGTATTTGCTTAAAGTTAGTGACTGTAGACAGAAAGATGCAATTACATATTTTCTGATGAACAGTTTGTCTTTAAATTTGTCTGAATTGTACTGTAACTGTAAATAATGATCAAATGTATGTACAAAAACTACATTCTATAACCTTGAACCCACACACGTGTGATGAATGTAACATAAAACTCACATGTACAGTGTTTATCTTTATTGATGTGCATGCTGCAGGGCCTCAGATATTTTTTCATCACATCACATTGATTTTTTCATATTTAGTGAGGTCACAATAATGTAATGCAGATAGTATAGAATAGCAGCTCAACATCATATTAGATTGTACATAAACTCATTAAAGGCTGCAGTAGTTGCGAGGCACATGTTTTAGATTGCTGATTTTTATCAAGGATCAAGGTCATTTTGGTTTTCCTCTGTTTTATCATTTAAAACATACAACACAGTACGCTTTAGGAGCTGTTGCTGTCTCTGCAGGCCATGCCTACCTCATTACTTACTTCTTCAGCTAATATAAACGACAGAAAGTAGTAGCAATTGAGGTTTTGTCAACTCTAATCTATATAAAAATACAATCCGAATTTTGACAACATGATAACAATAACGAAAACCATTCAAGTTTGCATAATAATTGTTAAATTAATCATTTGTTTTTTCTCTCTACGTCAAATGCTGTGTTTTAGAAAATGAAAAATGTATAGCAGAGTTGTCCATAGGGAGCGGTTGGTCAATTATGTGAGCAGGTAGCGTGAACATGGTATGATGTGAAATTGTCCTAAAGCCATTCAGCCTGTCTAACCACCAGGTTACATTTATGCATGTGTGCTGTGCAGTGGTGCAGGAAACAAGAAGATGCTCTCTTTCTGTTGCACTCCACACAATTGCTGCCAAATCTCTGCCAAACTGAATAATTCAATCATGCCCCATAGCTGTGGTGGTCTAGCTTATACCTCTGTGTGTGCAACAATCAAATCAGTGTGTGTGGAAGCCCGCCGACTGAAGCTTTCTGAGACGACGAGTGTACGAGCTCTACAGTCCGGAGATTGTTTTCATTGAGAACAATTGTGTTGATTAAACGAGGTGTGACTGTGTAGCGGGGATCTGAGCGGCATCGATTGCAAGTACAATTGTTTGTTCCTTGTTAAGAGTGTGATCTAAAACAGTGGTCGCTGATAGTGGTGAGCAAGGAGCATATGAGATGGTTAGAGAGACGTTTCTTTGTTTATTCAGAAAGAACACAGCACATGAAGTAGATGATATAGCTTTGGTCATACAGATGTACAAATGTGTCAAGAAATGCAATAGGAAGAAATGCTATCAAAATGTAAAGTAGGCTAGGGATTTTTGTATGTAGATCTGACCTGGATGTCTGGCTCTAGGACTTTTATTTACATTTTGATGTATTTATTAATCCTTTAATCAACCAAGGAAGGTCAATTTAGAACCAGTCCTCATTTACAGTGACGACCTGGCGATATATTTTGACAGTATCCTAGCACTGTGACACAAACCCATTGTCTTGGTTTCTAGTTAGTAACTGCTGTCAAAAGCTGTCACTTTTTAGTTCTGTACAATGCATCGTGCAGAGTTCTTTTGGGTGAAGTGGCCATTATTCCTCTGTCATCTCTCACTTTGGCTAAGCTTAAACAACTTGATTGTTTGATGAATTTTATGTTTCCGCAAGATTTTTTATTTTTATTTTTTTTGCTCCCTACTTACTTTCCAAAATAAAGTTCTAAAATAAAGAGTTCTAAAGACATCCAAAAAGCTTCTTAAACAATCAGTCCTGGTAACCCTTCTGGTGCAGGGTCTGGATCGCTTCATGCACACACCGCATTGATTAGAAAATAGATAATCCACATTTGAGAGAAAAAGAGACAAAATAAAAATGATATATTTAGATTTAGATTACATTATAGATTTCTTACACAGAGCTTCTTGTGATAAATAAGCATTTTTATAGCGGGAATGTTATCGAAGTAAAGCTATATCGTTGGCATCAGCTGTTTCCTCAGGCTCTGGTGCTGGGCTGAGAATTGAATGCTCAGAAAGCTACAACTGGACAGGAAGTAGTTAGCTGTTTACCGCTAGCTTGATGTAGCTTTAGCTGTAGCCTCACTGATCGATATACAACAGGATATCGACTGTTTGTTTGTCATTTTAATAATTATTTGTAATGCCTTGGTATTTAAAAAGCTTCAGACATGATATATATATATGATTTAATAATACAATTTTGGATTCACATGCGTTGACGTCAGTGTTTTTAGTAACAGCCAGTACTGGGTAGTGGAAAAAGGCCATTTTAGAGACCTAGTTAAGACCTTATTCTTGAAGTGCTGTGCCTCCTAATGCCAGTTTAATCCTCCTCTACAATTCTTCATTTGCCTTTTGTAAAAGAGATTGGGGAGACGATAAGATGCTCATCTGCTTCCTCCTTAGAATAGCCTATAATCTGGTTTGAACCGAGGACTCAGGGGGTATTTAGCCTGCCTTAACATTTGCCCGACCAGATGGAGCCAACGGGGAGAAGCCACAACTTTAGCTCCCGACACCCCCCCCCCACCCCCCACCCAGTCTCAGTCCACCAGTCTCAGTCCACCAGCGCACAAAAAAGAACAGTAGGATGATGATCAACGTTGTTTATTTTGCTGCTTGACTCTTTAAGTACTTTCGGGCAGATTATGGGCTTTTGCCGGGGATAATCGGGAGACTGCAGACAATTGCTTTTTCATCCTTTTGACAGTAACCCCCGTGAACACCATGGAAAGAAGGCGGAGGAGATGGCAAGCTCCAAAGTCCTTGATTATTCCCATTGCTGTTAAAATTTTAGGCAGTAATTTTTCATTATCCCAATGTTAGCAAATGCAAAATCTGCAATTATGTTCTTCCCGCTGACAGAGGTTTACACAAATATTTATTCTATCAGAGCCTTGAAAGAAGCTCAGTTGTGAGCTAATGAAATGGTGGTTGAATTATAGGCTGTTTTGTTTAGTTTAGTTTTGGTTTAGTTCTGGCTTGGTCCTGGTTTATTCCTGGTTTATCTTGGTTTTTGTCATGGTTTAGTTTTGATTTAGTACTGGTTTAGTCCTGGTTTATTCCTGGTTTATCTTGGTTAAGTTCTGATTTAGTACTGATTTAGTACTGGTTTAGTCCTGTTTATTCCTGGTTTATCTTGGTTTAGTCCTGGTTTATTCCTGGTTTATCTTGGTTTAGTCATGGTTTAGTTCTGATTTAGTACTGGTTTAGTCCTGTTTATTCCTGGTTTATCTTGGTTTAGTCATGGTTTAGTTCTGATTTAGTACTGGTTTAGTCCTGGTTTATCTTGGTTTGGTTCTTTGACTAAATGTAAAATATTTGCTCAAATTTAAATTGATTGGAACTATCAAGTATTGACAGTCACATCGTTTACAATATTCAGCATTGTGTTTGCATATTTTTTTTTTCAGTATTATACAGCCATGTACAGCACTAATCACAAACATTCCCCAGTCTTAACAAGCCATTCAAACCCCTGGATGACAACGAATGAGGGATGTCTCCATTAGTGCCTGTGTTCACCTCCGAGATGACACTATGGCAGGCAGCAATGCTCTAGAGACTAATTGTAACAGTTCTTAACACTGCACTGACCCGCTCTGCCTACATATAGGGTCAAGTTCCCCTTTTCTTCTGTGCACTTAAGAAGCAAAGCCTTCATAATTTATACTGACAGTTTCTTGTGTAATGGATCGCATCTTCACTAATTTACGATATTGTCAGATTGTTCAAGAACACGTGCTTGCTGTGTTGAATATGCTTAAATTGACCAATCACACATAACATTATGACAGGTGAAATGATTGACACATCTCTTCCTCATGCCGACTGTAAGTGGGGTTGAGAAATTAGGCAGAAAGTGAACATTTTGTCCTCAAAGTCTCTGTGTTTGAAAGAAATATAAGCAAGTAACGATTTCAGTGTTCAGCGGTGGTGCAGTGGGTAGATGCTTGCCCTTCAACCGGAGGGTCAGTGGTTCGAGTCCACACCCGTGCACACACTGTCAGGCGCGGGAGGTACCATGGTGCAATGTAGATCAGGCGGTGGTCGACGGCGGGAGTTCCCTGCTTAGACTGCTCTCTCCGCGACCCGGTTTCAGACAAGCTGAAGAAAATGGATGGATGGATGGATGGATTTCAGTGTTGTTTGACAAGGCCCAGGATGTAGATTTTTGGTGCACAGTATTTTTTCTCATTTTATTTCTTTTATCTGAAAGGTGTTGAAAGGTGCCCACATCATTTTTGTTAGCGGTTCCTCTTTGACCCATCAACTCAGCCCACATTACATTAAGTAATGTCATTATTATAATCCTAATCTCATTTTATTTATTACGTTTTTTTCCATCTTCAAAGAAGCTACTCTTGTGGCATCTTCCAAGTTATCAGTGGTCGGGATCTATTAAAGTTTTCCAAGAAGGAAACAGAGCTGAACTGGCGACAAGTGATGCATGTGGGGAGCGAAGGCTGGCCTATGTGGTCCAATCCAAAATGAGGTATCATAGTTCAAATTGCTATGGATGTTATTGCTGCTTCTGATAGAAATGTTTCATAATACACAGGGCATTGCTTTTCTTCATGGTTCATGGGATTGCATAACAGGCCTAGATGTACGTATTCTGTAGACAGGGAATTACAGCTTCTGGAATGGACACAAAGCATTAGTCTAACAAGAAGAAGCCCACTCACTAATTAGAGCTCACAACTGTTTGTTCTTGGTCTGCTTGTGTTGTATTCTCTTCAACAATAGATCAATCTAATTTCAACGAGAAGAGTTGTGAGGAAGTTGCAAAAGCAGTATGCTGATGTTGTCATTTTGTCTTGCGATCATAAACTCACTCTATCTAATATCAGTAGATCCTCATTAGAAGACTCCTGTTTTTCATGTCTACTTAATAGAACTGTATTGGGCGTCATGCTTTCAGAGTTAAGTTCTTATGAACTGCAGTGGCATGCATCATTAGCTGTGAAAAATGGAACGTGAGCTAATGCACGTCAACGCTAGATACGATTTCTAATGGTCGGATCCTTACCTGTGTAGTTGCACTGTTCTCTCTAAATATAAGCTGATGTATTAACCTGCTTCACAGACAAGCAAACATCTCTAGCCCCAAACAAGGTTTTGACATCAGCTAAGGAGCGCCACTATTTTCTGTTGTGATTAATGCTGATGTACATGGTCCCTGACAAATAAACTAAATAAAAAAAAACTTACACTGTAATAACAATGCATAAATTAAAGCTGTTACCTACAGTGGAGAAGCGCGATGCTTAATTCACACTGACTATGGTACGGATACGGAACAGGAGCCCCCCCCAGGAACAGAAACCACTGAAGTCAGTGCGGACATTCACACCAGCTGCAGTGCTGAACATGTCCGGATCTGGAGCTCTGAACAAGTCTATATTTTGCGTATGCCATAGCGGCTTCACATACACACATCAGCTCCGCAACCACATGCTCGAGCGAATGGAAGATTTGCGTACAGCACTCGGTGTGAATGGTAATCCGGAGGAAGACCGCACAGATACAGAGAATCAGGAGTGATATTTCTAACTTTTTGAATGACTTCAACTTATGAGAGTATTTACATTATACTTTATTTTGAAGGACCAATAGTATAGGGTTTCTCTGACTACCTTTAATTCCTATATATTCCTATATTTCTTTTCCTTGTGCCTTCATCTGTAGTTTATTTTGACATTGTTTGGAAATACCAGAATGTGGAATTTACATATATTTATTAAAATACATCAGACAATACTGGAGTATTTCTAAACCTTATTACTTCTACATTGACGTAACAATACAAACGTCTAAACTATAAAAGGAGCCTTGGGAAAAAGATGCCAAAATCAGAAATGTTTTGAAGTCTTCTTAAATAATGCCTGTGATATTCACTGATGGTTGTAAAGGATTTATGAGCATGCAGTCCTCAGTAAAAGGATATCAGTCAGACATTATTACATATCATTTTGACACTTTCTTTTATATTTCTTCAGTCCTTCTCAGCTGGTCGGGCAGTCATTATGAAGTGATGAAGCTTCTGAACAGAGGCATACATTTCAGTGGGAAATTGATGGCCCTTTTCAAATGCTCTTTTTGGGCTAATGTCCTGGTTATATTCAACTTTGAAGGGGCCCTATTATGCTAACTCAACAGATTTTTCTATCATGTTATAATGTTGTTTCCTTGTCAACAACATACTTTGATTGTACATTTGTGCATGTTTGAGTAATCTTGTATGCTAAGGCACTGGCAATCTCTTGAGCAGAACCTTATATAATTGTATAACCCCATCTTGCTAATACTTTATATTGTTTGCACTGGCTGTAGTGAAGAAGGCATAGCCAGCAGGGAGAAATAGGTCTTTAAAGTGCCATGCACCTAATATGACCTCTGTCAGTGTGCCCCAGGGCAGCTGTGGCTACACAAGTAATTGTAATATAATTATGAAGCATATTTGAGTCTTGAGGAAAGCACTATATAAAACCAATGCATTATTATTATTATTATTATTATTATTATTATTATTATTATTATTATTATTATTATTATTATTATTATTATTATCATTATCATTATTATTAATAATTGTTATTTTTATTATTAATTATTATTATTATTATTTTGTATACATATTGCAAGTTTAAATCATAGAACTTGAAATGCTAATCTAGAGGTAAGGTAATATTAAAAAACTAAAGTTAATAAGGGATATAATACATTGTTGGTCTCTCTGAGAATCTTTTTTCACCTTTTAGAATTCATAGTGTTAGCTGGATCCACACTACTCAATCCCATCTGAGCATAATCACCTCATTCTATGCCTTCCTGACTCTCCTGTTGTAGGATTCGGTGATACACCAGCGGCTTTATTCTAATGGAGTTCTCGGCCTCTTTTTGTTGTGAATATATTTTCCACGAGCAGCCTGGATCGCACGCACGTTACTTATTTATTCCTAACATAGATTGAACCATCCACGGTGCTTTTGTTTGTGATACTGAGAAACACATGTGTTGAAGCCCGGAGGTAAAGGACAACACTTCAGTGAATTGCGCTGACCTTATTGTATTGTGCGGATGATTGTGTTATGCACCCTCCAATAATGACTGTGCCCTACTTTGACTTTGAAGCGGTGACCTGGAATAAGGCTCACCAGTGAAATCCGAGCCTAGATGAACCTGGAAGTGATTAAGGTCACCCGGGCGAACCACATTTGTTTTGACCCCTTTCTGCCCTGAAGCCTATCCACAGTAGTAGCTTCACATCAGTGCAATTCTCATGGGAGTCTTCCTCATCAATGTGTACAATTCCCCCGAATAGATAACATATTTGGGGAAAAGTGTCACAATGATTAAATACGCCTATGAAAACAAGCCCAGATTTTTGTACCATGTTGTCTGGGGGATCGCCGGAAACCGTGTCCCATTCTTGGTACATGACAAGAAGTGCACAGCTATCCACAAAGACACATTTTTTCACCTTCAATTGGATTTCCAATAGACACAATGGCCCACCTCATGTCTAGTATTGCTATGTTGTCATTCATTCTTGTAAAAGTCACTCATCATCTTGAACCAGTCTGGACATTCTCCTCTGATCTCTCTCATCAAAACAGCATTTTCAGTCCCAAAAATGCTGCTCACTGGGTATTTTCCCTTTTTGGACCATTCTCTTTAAAGTGAAAAAATCTCTGTAGACCAAAGGGTTTATGATGATTCCTCCTCCTTGATCAACTGGACATTCAATGTCACCAAGGACAGTAAAGGCACATAATCTACAACATGTACTTAGTAATGCTTTTGTATGTCAAATTTCTTGTCTAACCCTACAACATGTCAAATTGTTCAAAAACATGTTTTGAATCCGTATTTGAACATACACTCACTGGGCACTTTAATGGGTGGACATATAAAGTTGTTATCCTCTGCAGCTAGCAATGAAAAACTTTCATCTCCAACTATGCTGCCCAGCAATCTTCTCTGATCTATGGCATCAACAAGCATTTTCAGCCCCAGAACCACTGGTCACTAAAGATTTTCTCTTCTTTGAACCATTCTCTGTAAACCCTAGAGGTTGTTGTTTGTGTAAATCCCAGTAGACCAGTGGTTCCTGCCTATTAAATACACCTATAAAAAATGTTGTACCCTGTAAATATTTGCGCACGCACTTTTTCTCCTTCAACTGGATGTTCAATAGCACAACTGACCACAAAGAAAGCTACTCTACCACATATTCAGTATTGCTTTGTGGTCACTATTGGTGCCAAAGAATGAGCAAGTCAATAAGGTCGGTACTGGCGAGGTGCAAGGAGACAGGCATTTGCATTGGCTCCTGTATTTGTTGAAACAGCAGATTTATTTTCTTTTTGTATTCAAATAACAGTGAGCGTGTTGTCTGCGAACACCCTTCTGTGTGTAAGCTCAAGAAAACGAGCGCCTATCCTGTCTCTGTAAGCTTCTCTCTTGTATTTTAATTTTTACTTCAGAAACATCTTACAAAAAAATCGTATGTGATGCAATCATGTGACATACAGCCGTGGTCCAGCTGTGAGCACTGAAAGTGGGTAGAAAAAGCTACTATCCTTTGAATCCTGTTATATGTATGTATTTAGAAAATGCATATACAGTAGATCATAATAAACAACCGCTATTCAATAACTTAAAGGGGTTCAATTATGCTAACTTTACATTTCTGACCTTTATGGTTCAAATGTTGGTTGCTTGACAATACACATACGTATATAACTGCTGCTCACTGGGTATTTTCTCTTTAAAGTGAGAAGATCTCTGTTCAACTGGACATTCAATAGCACCAAGGACAACAACAGTTCCATTATTTGTAGTAGTAGTAGTAGTAGTAGTAGTAGTAGTAGTAGTAGTAGTAGTAGTAGTAGTAGTAGTAGTAGTAGTAGTAGTAGTAGTAGTAGTAGTAGTAGTAGTAGTAGGTGTAGACAGCAGGGGAAAAGAGGGCCTTAAATGGTCATGCTCCCAAGCTAAGTATTTTCAGCAGAGAGAAAACAGCAGTTAAACACTGATGTAAGTAAACAAAATAATTCAAAAAGCTTGGAAAAAGGCATAATATTATCCCTTTACTTTTTTCTAGTGGCAATGATTAAGTCCTATGCATTAATACTTGCCATGGTCAGTAGAGAAATTCACTGGATTATGTATATCCTCTCTGGGTGTATATATGGGCATATTTTTACATGTGAGTGAAAGTAGGCATCATGAGGAGGAAGCTCCCTAGCATCAGAAAGATGATGAAAGCCTGAATCCTGGCTTCATTTGAAATTAAACTCCTTCCTTGTTGATACATTATTAAAGACAGTGACTGAGGAAAGCGGTGTTTGTCAGTGCAGGTTTCATTGACATGATGCATACATGCCTTAATGCTTGAGGGAGAACACGGATAACATGAGATCATGGCTGCCTCTGGAGGGTGCACTGGATATTGTGTGTGTTTGTGTTGTCGATGTGTGTGTCTTCCTGCTTCCACCATGACGTTGAGATAAAAGAACTCCCTCTCTG
>JAVQKC010058043.1:0-11809 GCA_036025475.1 Philypnodon macrostomus
CATAGTAGAGTCAGACTGACCCGCCTCAGGCCCATAGTAGAGTCAGACTGACCCTCCTCAGGCCCATAGTAGAGTCAGACTGACCTCCTCAGGCCCATAGTAGAGTCAGACTGACCTCCTCAGGCCCATAGTAGTTACCTCAGCGTCATATTTGATAGCAGCAGACAGCAGAGTGAAGGCGTTCTCTACAGTAATGCCTCCTTTGATGATTTGTTCACAAAGACGCTTCAGACGGTTCTCACAATATGACGTCGCCAAGTCCAACAGACCTACAACACAATACTTTCACCATCTTTATTAGCACCAGGACTAAACCAGGACTAAACCAGGACTAAACCAGGACTAAACCAGGACTAAACCAGGTCTTAACCAGGACTAAACCAGGACTAAACCAGGTCTAAACCAGGACTGAACAAGGACTAAACCAGGACAAAACCAGGTCTAAACCAGGACTAAACCAGGTCTAAACCAGGTCTAAACCAGGTCTAAACCAGGACTAAACCAGGTCTAAACCAGGACTAAACCAGGTCTAAACCAGGTCTAAACCAGGTCTTAACCAGGACTAAATTAGGTCTAAACCAGGACTAAAACAGGACTAAACCAGGTCTAAACCAGGACTAAATCAGAACTAAACCAGTTCAATAACAGGTTTTCTGGTTAGGGCTAAGCAGTGGCTTGAGTTCCCAACTATAGCAGAACTAAAAACAGGAACCAAACGGTCTCTAAAATAATCTAAATAAAGACTAGAAAGAGCCTCGTTTCATCCCTGACCATTTATAGCTATGTTTTATTAGTTAGCTTTGTAATTTATTTGACTGTGATTTTATGGTATACCTTCAATAGCATTTATCTATAATACAATTCTGGCTGAACTTCCTCTGACCCACTTCTAGGTCCTGACCCGCCAGTTGGAAGTCACTTTCTACATCCAGCTGAATCGGCTGTTACCGTAGCAACAGACATCTTAACTAATTTGCATAATAGTTTTATTGTGTTTCTATGGCAACGTACGTTTTTGGATGTAGTAGGTTAGTCCAATGTTTTCATGGCAACAAGAATTTTATTTTTACATTGATGCGGAGAAGATATTATCTTATATTGAGTTATTATAGGCTCAACAGGACCCAACAGTATCAAATATTCAATAAGTTCAGTTTTGGATATAGTTCAATTTGGGAAAGACTCAGACGTATCTTTCTGTTGAAAACGTTTTCCAACGCTTGCAAAGTTTTTTATTTTTTTCATAATGGAAATATAGTATTATTATTATATACAGTATTTACATCAATCAGACTAATGCATATACAAATTACAAAGATAATTGCACGGCAGGGTCTGAAAATAGCCTATAGAGAAACAGTCACCCATGAAACACACATTCATTATTGTCAGGGTAAATAAACCTAAAGCTATTTTAAAACGAAAATTAGTAACTCATATAAACCATCCATCTTCTTCTGCTTATCCGGGGCCGGGTCGGATGCGGCAGTCTAAGCAGGGATCTCTCTCCCCAGACACTTCCTCCAGCTCTTCCAGGGGGACTCCAAGGCGTTCCCAGGCCGGCCGAGAGATGTAGTCCCTCCAGTGTGTCCTAGGTCTTCCCCGGGGACATGCCCGGAACACCCCCCCGAGGGAGGCGTCCAGGGGGCATCCGAAAAAGATGCCCGAGCCACCTCAGCTGACTCCTCTCGATGTGAAGGAGCACACATTTTCTGTGGCGGTTCTTGTGAAAAGATTTGAGAATCATTGGCCTAGGTAAAAGTTAATAATAATTAATTAATAATGGTCTAAAAAATCTGATTATCATTATGGAGTAAATTTGTGATCTGGAACTTTCCATACCATACTGACGTCAAAAGAACAACATCAGCTTCTAAAATGACGGTCACCCTTTAATGTGTTGCTACCATCAGTATGCATATTCCTAAAACAGACCACATTGCTGATCCTGAGTGGTCTACCTACATAAAATCTGTGCTGGCCCTAATGCAATCTATATGGAGTCTATATTTGAGTCTTATGTGTGGGGGGTACCAGTCTGTGGATCGGTGAGGGGGAGGAGTGCGATCGCAGCGGCCCCGATGTGACGCACGGTCCCTGGACACTCTTCAGAGCAGAGCAGCCTGTCCGTATAGGAATGGAAGTGCATGTTACTGTACCTTAGTCATGGCTTCTGCTGAAACCAAAGAGCGACAGGCCACTCCAATAGTAACAGACTTTAGGAGGTGAAGTGAGACGGAAACAACATGGAGGAGTTCACTTAAAGCTGCACTTCTTAACTTTACTTCTTACTGAGAAAAAATAGTTACTCACTCAATAGTACAGCAGAGCAATGAGAAAAAATTTTACTTTAAGACCCACTGTGGGCTGTGTTAAAAGGATTTGTGTTTAACCAATCACGCGCTTCCACAGGACTGGAGCGTTCTGATTGGTAGATGCAAATATTATCTATTCAGATGTTTTATTATCTCATTCACAGCTATTTCATTTATTTAACAGACCACATACCTCATACTTCCTGGTTGGTGAACATGTGTGAGGGGCCCCGGGTTCGATTCCCGGACCGGGCAGTCGGGGTCCTTCTGTGTGGAGTTTACCCGTGTCTGCACAGGTTTCCTCAGGGCACTCCGGTTTCCCCTACCACTGAAAACACTCCCCTGAAAAAGAGATTCTGAATATTAGTGGGACTTTCCTGGTTAAATAAATACAATATGTGAGACAGACACACACACCCAAAATCAGGTAGTGCATCATTTCATTTAGAGGGATTCTTTACGCACCAATCAACCCTATAAAACACCTCTGTGCCTCAAAGTGCAGCTACCCCGAAAAATGAAATTATTCGGTTATGACAACACACTGAACAGACATACAGGAGTGAACAATATTCAATCACATTACATTTTCAGTCCATCATTTTGCAATGTTCCGCTGTTGATTGTGACAGCCATGTTGGATTATTGAGAACAATTGTCAATATGGCCAAATAAAGTCTGTATGCCCTCCCCGTGTTACTGAGGGTACTCACAAGCTTTCTTCTACAGTCCAAAGAAAAATCTAAATTGCCAGTATTGAATGAAAAATGAATGGTTGTCTGTGTCTTTGTATTAGTCGTGCGATTACCTCAAGATTACAATAGGTCTACTGAACTAAACCAGGACCAATCAGAACAGACCAATGGAAAGAATGGGACGCTGCCACACAGTTTGATGGACTATATGGCACCAGATTTATGCAGAAAAACTCAACAATTCGCATTCAATTGTTTTTTTGAAGCTCAAAATGATAAAGTGTTCTCTGTAATAATGCTGCCTTTCGTCCTCTTGTGGTCACTCTAACACAATATAAGCCACGATCAAACAGACCAGACACTGTCATCAGCAACACTAGTGTACAATGGGAAGCAATGCAAAATGTATAATGAATGACACTAAAAAATAATAGAGTTGTAAATGAGAAACAATATTTTAAAAAATCCACCAACGACCTCTTTCGACCACACAATCACATTCACTCATGTGCGTTAAGTGTCTTGCTCAGGGACACGACGACAGTAAGTAGTAGTTATATTAAGTGGCATTGTTCATCCTTATGGCGATGTGGTAAAAATATAACATCAAGATTTTTGAAGCCCAAGATCACAATTTAAACTTCATAATGATTTGAATTGATCTTTTTTGTCTCACATAATATAATAATATAATAATATACATAAAAATATTTATTTCCTGTTTTATAATATGAACACACGATCTTCCCAAATTATCAGATCATCATAACTTCTCTTGTATAGCCATTATGCACATCCCTATAAAGTATACGATAAAGTAACAGCATTTGTCAGACAAACCAAATATTAAAATGGTGATCTCTGAAAGGCTAGTTTTTCCCGACCTTTACCATCCATCTGCTATTTCTCTATCTAACAATCCCTGTTTGAAAAGTGGATGTTGCCAGTGTATTTGATTAATGTAGGTGTGAAGGAAGTGAGCTGGCTGCAGTTGTTTGGTGTTTTTTTTGGAGCAGTGACAGCAGCTGGTGACAGGAGGCTATGATAAAAGTTGGTTTTGTGCAGAGCTAGAATTACATAACTGAGCTGGAGACTGACGGAAATGAAGATATTCTTTATTATTTACATGCATTTCAGTAAAACAAAGTATGGACCATTATCTTCAACACTTCAGCCTTGTTGACCCCTGGACAGTCATTCTCAATCTTTAACGTCTGGAGGTTTCCTAACACCAGTTATTCTGTGATGTAACTTCTGTAATCTGTCATCAATGTTATTCTACTTTAGGCCCTCCCCTTGCCCCTGCAGCAACATCAGTGGCCTTGCGCCACTCTGTCTGGCTGAATTATTGACTGTTCATAACCCAAATAGGGCACTGAGATCATCAAATTAACTGCTGTTAGGAATCCCCAGAGAAAAGTTGAAGCACTGGGGTGATCGGGCTTCTGTCACAGGGCCTAGACTCTGGAACAAGCTGTCCACTGATCACTGCACACCTGATCCTTATATATATATTGATTTTAATTAGTTTAATTGTAAAGCACTTTAAGTGTTGTAAAGAGCTGTATAAATAAATGTTGATTGATTGTTGAATAGTTGCCAAGTTTTTGATTGGTGTAGTAGCCTACACAAACTCTGATTTGATGTTGCTGTAGAGGCAGGGGAGGGACTAAAGTGAAATATTCATTATGACAGATGACCAACATGGCTGTGATGGAAAGTTGGTGTGTTTCAGGATGACCACCTGTATACAGCAGCAGCACTGACTGTCAGATCAATGTGATACAGGCAAAGTGGTTCCTGGGTTTTTATTCAATTGCCCTCTGCTCCGGACAGGTTGCCCCAGCTTCAAAGATGGCTTAAATGCACAGGTCAATGTCATAAATTTACCCTAACACATCCTGGTGATATTGTTGGCATGCTGCTAAAAATGCCAGTAATATTTTACCAATTCCATAAATAATCTAAGGTCCAAATGCGCCTCACAGACCAATGTTTGTGGCTTACCGCTCATATGGCATAATCAAACTAAAAAAAATCATTCAATGTGTAACAAGATATCGTTCCACTTATCTGTGTGGTTATAATTGAGGAACACTAAGCAAAAAAAATAAACACAAACTGTCAGAACATATGAGTTCAGAAAACAGACCCAACCCAGGGGCACAGGTGGAATCAGTCACCTCTGCAAGTGGCCCTCCTCTGTATTATTTTTGTCAATGTTCACGACGTAGAAAGTAGGACTTTATAAGCCATTTATCATGAATAGAAACCTGTGACACACTCATTTTATGACATATTAAGTCTATAGGTGATGCTTTCTCTCTCACGCATGGCTCTATTTGTGATGAGGGCCCTCGAATGTGAATCACTGCACACGCTCGGACGATATGTTTCTAATTTTATGAAGATTCACAGTTATGCTCACAGTCCGGCTTCGCTCCTAGTGCTCCAGTGTCGCCACCACAGCTGACTAATGCCACACTTCTACAAATCTACAAAGCACTTTTCACTACAACGGCCTACAAGAGGCAAGGATACCAATTTAGACCTGGTTTAGTCCTGGTTTACACCTGGTTTAGACCTGGTTTACACCTGGTTTAGACCTGGTTTAGCCCTGGTGTAGATCTTGTTTGGTCTTGGTTAGGTTCTGTCTTAGTCTTGGTTTGGTCCTGGTTTAGACCTGGTTTAGATCTTGTCTGGTCCTGGTTTAGACCTGGTTTAGATCTTGTTTAGATTCATCTTGCACTTTTTTTGGGCTTCAAGACACAGCACAACATTTAGTCCTGGTCTAGTTTTAGTTTAGCCCTGGTTTAGCCCTGGTTTAGCCCTAATATTATCCTGGCAGATACTTATAGTCTAGTGAAGTTATGTCGTTTCGTCAGTCATCCCACAGTCTCTGATGGACTGAGGACTCTATTCTTAGACAAGGCCAGTGTGTTTATCAAATGAGAGATAGGCTTGATGCTGGCGTCAGTCACCACAAATAGACATAATCAGGACAGTTTAGAGCTGGCGTAAAGGTAGTTTGATTTTTTTAATGGCTTTGTTATGATCAGCATGTGAGGAATACGGGGAGGGCGATGTGGCAATAAAATGTTTTTATTGTGATTTGAAATTATGACAATCTGCTAATCTGGGAAGATTGTTGAATCAGTGCATTCATTTATGCTCTGCTCTTCACGGTCATGTTTACTGTAACAATACCAGTGTTCATATT
This sequence comes from Philypnodon macrostomus, assembly GCA_036025475.1. NCBI lineage: Eukaryota > Metazoa > Chordata > Actinopteri > Gobiiformes > Eleotridae > Philypnodon > Philypnodon macrostomus. Next base: position 6,231 of record JAVQKC010058043.1, read on the forward strand.
TATTTATTTTTATTAACATTTAAAAAAAAAAACGGTAATATGATTTGATTGGCTTTGAATTTGTAGTTTTTATGAAGCAGTGTCAATGGAAATCGCCCACCCTTAAGAGGAACCCAAAGCCTAGTGCTTCATATCAATTTGTGGAAGGTGTTATTTTGATGACATTGTTGTTTCACAAGCCGCCTATACATTGTTGAATATAAAAACTGCCCTTTGGTGGTACCATTATTTCTATCCAATCAAAAGTGTCAAAAATATGAACCATATGGAGCCATATGAGAGTTGACAAATGATACTCAAACATGATCTTTTACGGCTTTAGTTAAAATAGAAGAGCATGTCGTCCCCATGGTCTCAACATTCAGACAATCCATCCATCTTCTTCCGCTTATCCGGGTCTGTGTCGCGGAGGCAGCAGTCTAAGCATGGACTTCCCTCTCCCCAGACACTTCCTCCAGCTCTTCCGGAGGAATCCCGAGGCGTTCCCGGGCCAGCTGAGAGACACGGTCCCTCCAGCGTGTCCTGGGTCTTCCTCCTTCCAGTGGGACCTGCCTGGAACACCTCCCGAGGGAGGCGTCCAGGGGGCATCCAAAACAGATGCCCGAGCCAACTCAGCTGACTCCTCTCGATGTGGAGGAGCAGCGGCTCTACTCCGAGCTCCTCCCGAGTGACTGAGCTCCTCTCCCTATCTCTAAGGGAGCGCCCAGCCACCCGTCGGAGAAAACTCATTTCGGCCGCTTGTCTCCGAGATCTTGTCCTTTCGGTCATGACCCAAAGCTCATGGTCATCCTTCAAACCATTGTGTGTAAATATGTACAGTAGATTGAAATGGTAATCTCAGATAAAACATTCAGTCCATTGAAAGCAATTTGATATTCTACGGCGTTCATTACCTGACTTAATATTTCATAAACAGACACAAATCTTTAGCCCTTAGGACATTAGATATTTGAGTGGAACATAAATGTATTATGTGCCAAATGGTATTATAGTATTTTCTTTCTGTATCACTCTTTTAATATGATAATGTTTTTATAGATACATGTTTTAGTCATGATGTCTCAAATGAACATGGCTTCACTCTATTTAGTACCGTAAATATATATTTTTGAATGGCTGGCATGCATTTAGTGCAGTCCCATAAAAGGGCTGATGCAAAAACTAATACAGATTTATTGTTAAAAACAGTAAGTGTTGTTTTATTCATTGAAGTGTTACTGATTTCTGTCCATTTGGCAAGAACAGCATGATGCTTCTCGTCTTTGCACTCAGCCCGGTCCTCCCTGAGCCTCAAAGGCCTCATAAGAGCGCTTCCTCTTCTCATAATAGAAGCCGGACCGCTTCTTCACGTGCCTAATAATCTGACTTGCCATATCTCTTCGTGGAGTGGTCCGTGGGCTGTGGATGGGGGAGACGATCAGTTATTTAGGACCTACGAGCAGTTGACAACCTGCGGGAATTACTGGCACTAAAGAGGGCCGAGCTTCTGGGAAGAAATAAGACGTAAAATATGGGGACATAAATGTAATGACGGGAAGCCAGAGATGGTGAAATGTACAAACGTAAACACAGCATACACAAATACAGGAAGAGATGTCGACCTCAGAGGTGCAGACGCCGCAGCAATGTCATGTGACTGGATAAATCGTGTGCAGGTAATGGAGCTCTGATCTGAATTTGTATTTATTAAATGTCTTATCTCAATGAGTGCCACTGGCCTGGCTATTCAAACCCACTCACTTGGCTTAGCAAAGTGGGTTGAAGCCATCTCATAAAATGAATTTCCTCTTCAGTGAATGTACCTTACCACTCATACCATTTATCAGTTAAAAATATACTGGAGGCAATGCTTTGTTTTCTTTTTTAATACTGTTTGTGTCTGTTTATAAAGGCATGTGTTTATCAATCTCTGATTCAGAAACCCATGAGTTCCACATCACTAATCTCCTGGTTAAAACTCTAAAAGATTAAATTAGTTCATATTCAGCACAAAACATACCTCGGTGGCAATCTTCCCATCAATCAGTCTACTGTTTTTCAACTCTTCCCTCAGTGTAGATGCGTTTCAAATTTCCTCTCTTTGAAGGGGATTGTAGATTAAATGCATCTTTTCAATGATAGACAGGCCTTAAACCCCTCAGCTGGCACTGGATATATCAGTCGAGTCGACAGCTTTAACCACCGCTTGCACACCTGTGGCCACTGATGCTTCAAGAGCCCTCTGAATATTTTTTTGGACTTATGGAACAAAAACGCTGCTTTCATCCTTTATGTATTTAAACCACATTTGAACATACACCCAACGGAATATCCTCTTGAATATTAGAAACATGAATGTCCTATAAGTGCCACATTCACTAGAAATGAAAACTGAATGTTTTGTGGTAGGCTAACCCTGGTAAAGTGATTGGGGTAAGGCTGGTGTAAGTCTGATACAGTACTTTACATTTTTGTACTTCAGGGCCTTTGATGCCTTATAAGTTTTATCTAGGCTTCAATTAAAACAGATATGAGTACTATTAGCACCACTAGATTATAAATAGATCCCCACAGTATCTATGCACTCTCCAGAAGCATGGAATAGTACATCTCCCTCTGTGGGTGGTAACCTCATGAACACTTTTTTTCTCTCATCTAGAAATGCCAGTTCCCGGTACATCTGACCACTGAGCCTGCCCTATGTGCATTATTAAATCATGTTTTGATTTGTATAATCCCCCCATCTGTTTCACGAGCTGGTACATTTTCAATATACACTAAAAAAATGTTTTAGCCAGGTTTTGGAGATTTTGCATTGAATTTACGTTCTTTGTGTTTATATTTTTTCATGCTGACAAAATCAGTGATGTTTAGGTCAGATTTGTGGCACTAAACCAGTGGGAGATCACATTGATAAGATACTATATAATCCCGGATTCAGACCAAAAATGACACTTATCTAAATCGGTACATAACCGTTAAACTTCTTAGCGAGTCCAACGGTTCTTCCGATCCAAAGCATTTCATTGCATTTTCTGACCCTGTGTTGAATGTGCATATGACAAATAAACTGAAACCTGAACTTGTATACATTTTGCAGACTGTAGAGATTCATTCATTTTCACATTTTGTAATGATTGCTCCTCCTGTTTTGTGTCTTTAAACACAAGGTTGCACCGAAATTGTGTTTTGAATGTTTTTTTTTTTAAGTCTCAGTCTTGGTGTTTAAAGGCTGTTTAAAGGGAAAAGAAATAAAAAGTGGCTCTGAAGAAGTCGAGCTCAAAGTCAACACAAAAAGCAAAACAAAGAGCACAGCGTTTTTGAAAAGGAACTATAGTTCAATAGCTTTGGGCCTTGAGAAAAATAGACTTGAAACCGTCAATGTCAAGCAAAACAATAAATGATGTGGAATAATGTTTTTCTGATATGATGAGCAAAAATATTCAACGTTAAAAAAATACACTGGAGTAAAATAAATTGGAGTTGAAATGCAACTTCACGATGATTATGTGGAGAAATGCATTTGTCTAAATGGCCTTCAGAATTTCTATAGCTCTTTTGGCTGGAACTTTTTTTTTAATATATTTTTTTTACCTTAGATAACACCAAATTTGCCTTTTGAATTACTATTAATATCAGCCCACAGTCACTTATTGCTGCTTCGTTGTGATGAGCACGTACCACATTGATTTCCCAAAACGCCTGTTGCTTAATTATACTTGACACAATTTAAAAAAAAAAAAGATATGTATTAATAACTTAGCAATCCGGCCTTAGAAATGAGAGTGAACCGCTCTGTGTTAGTGATTTGGTCAAATGGCTGCGCAATCAAAGAAATAATTAGGCTAATTACTTTGGCTGTGAAGAAAAAGTGACTAAAATATGTGACTAAATAAATAAATGGTGTTATAGCGGGGCTCCTTTGTGTCCTCTTCGACTGTATAAATGAACAAGCACTTGAGCGTCCAATTCATTAACAAGAGTCAAGATATTCTCATCAAGCACTCTTCAGGTTTCACAGCACAATGTCATCAATAAAAGCTGATTCACCCGCCTCACGTCCACAGCAGCTGGGGAACAATCTTACACTCAACGGATTTGGACATTTTTGATTTTAAATTGGATTATTACTATTGGATTATTGGATTATTCATAATGTCATTGTTTTAGTCCTTACATTTATATGGTGATTTCTGATTTCTGTAAAATTGCTACATACAATTTGACACTATTTTCCATCACTTCTAGTTCAGAAAGAGGGGTGTGAACTAGGCTAGCAAATTAGTTAATTGAAAAACTCAAAATTGGATTCATTTGCTCATAAATGTCCACCAGGCCTCATGTAAAATGGTACATTTAAAGGGACACTATGCAACTTTTAACTTTAACAAAACTTCAGTCAGTGTGATTCTAAATGAGTTGTTGTAGGGTGAATGAAGCTTCTTTGCTAGGATGAATGTCCCTGGAAGTCTCACATTCATGTCATAGGTCTTGCCAAAACCACAAATTGCTTTTAAACAGGCTTTTACAGAGATGCCAAACTGACGCAGACCTGGTGTTTTTGTGTCGAACAGTAGCTTTATGATCGTCTATAGTCTATGTATAAAGTCTATATTCTTTGTGTTATTTTCTGTGGATATTCTCTGAAACTGTAGGGGGAGCTCTATGAAGGAGAAATGTGACCAAAACACTGAAAAGTTGCATAGGTATCCCTTTAAAGAAAGATGATTGTGTGTGCCCTCCAGCAGTGATTACTTGGTTGGCTCCGGGCAGCTCAATGGAGAGCATCCGGAAGTAATAAAACGTCCACTTGAATCCATTGAGATGACAGCGTCAGTTAGCATATGCAGGTGTATGTGATAATACAGTAACTTCAGGTACTGGTAACGTTTACTGATGGTTTGATTGTTGTTTCATAGTTTGACTTTTATGAAATTTCAAAATCTAAAATGTTGTATTTCATCATGGTCTTTGAAATGATTAGAAATATTAAATCTTTTGTGAATTTGATCAACATTCATAACAAAAGGCCTTTATATACCTATACCTGGTTTGGTTTTCATGAGCTAACCTAGCCTCCGTCTAAGCTCCAGATTACCTAGTTCATAAACCGTCATTCACAGAAATGGAACAGCATGTGTCAACTATGAAAAGAACTCTGACGGCAGCTACAATCACACCCCAACTGAGTAGTATTAGTCATAAATGTCACACATTTAGAGAAACATTCAGACTACTTAAATTCACAGCATATAGAGCCGGAAGATGATGTTCTACTGTGCTCATTTTTAACACGTTCTGTCAAACCAAAATATACATTGCCATGCCCAGAAAGTGTGGTCTTGATGGACATTCTTTCTTTAAAACAATGAGTTCTGTACCCGAGATTGGAATTCCAAAGATGCAGATTAAATTGCAATTGGTAAACATAGACATAGACACTTAACCCACATTGACTATGAATGAATGAATAAATGAATGAATGAATGAATGAATGAATGTGGTGGTGGTTGGAGGGGCTGTAGGCGCAGACTGGCAGCCACCCCCTCTGTCAGTGTGCTCCAGGGCAGCTGTGGCTACACAAGTAACTTACCACCACC
>JAVQKC010058066.1:0-13327 GCA_036025475.1 Philypnodon macrostomus
CAGTCTATAGATGTGATAGAGGGATCCACTCCTGGACAGACAGGCTATAGATGTGATAGAGGGATCCACTCCAGGACGGACAGGCTATAGATGTGATAGAGGGATCCACTCTCAGGATAGACAGACTATAGATGTGATAGAGGGATCTACTCTCAGGATAGACAGACTATAGATGTGATAGAGGGATCCACTCCATGACAGACAGGCTATAGATGTGATAGAGGGATCCACTCCAGGACAGACAGACTATAGATGTGAAAGAGGGATCCACTCCCAGGACAGACAGATTATAGATGTGAAAGAGGGATCCACTCCCAGGACAGACAGACTATAGATGTGACAGAGGGATCCAGGACAGACAGGCTATAGATGTGATAGAGGGATCCACTCCGGGACAGACAGGCTATAGATGTGATAGAGGGATCCACTCCCAGGACAGACAGGCTATAGATGTGATAGAGGGATCCACTCCAGGACAGACAGGCTATAGATGTGATAGAGGGATCCACTCCCAGGACAGACAGACTATAGATGTGATAGAGGGATCCACTCCCAGGACAGACAGACAGACTATAGATGTGATGGAGGGATCCACTCCCAGGACAGACAGACAGACTATAGATGTGATGGAGGGATCCACTCCAGGACGGACAGGCTATAGATGTGTCCAGGACTGATGGATGAGGTCCTTGTGCTGAGAGAGCCTAATATGTGTGTGTGGATGCAGCAGGTTTAGGGGGACATCCAGGTGAATGAGGAGATAGGTCAGCTGACTACCTGAATATACTGAATCTACTGAATGACCAGGATCTGTTCTTTTCTGATGACACGGGCATATTCAACATGACAACGCCAGGATTCATGGGGCTCAGATTGTGACAGAGTGGTTCAGGAGCATGAGAGATCATTTAACACATGGATGTCCAGACCTTAACCCCATCAGAGTCTTTGGGAGGTGCTGGAGAAGGCTTTGCTCAGTGGTCAGACTCTCACATCATCGATACAAGATCTTGGTGAAAGATTCTTTGACATTGTAGAAGCTCATCGACACTGAGCCACAGAAAAACCACGTTCATGTATCATGTGAAGCTCTGGTGACACCTAGTGGTGAGGGTTGGTCAGTATAATGTGATTTATTCTTTAAACGTGTGTTGTTGATTTATGGAGGTTACAAAATACACAATATATTTAGTTTTAATATGAAGCCAAAAGCAATTAACTGGCCGTTGCTAGGGGTGTATCCTGCCTAAGGCCCATAGTTGCTTGGATATGACAAGATTATGTGAAAGAAGTCACTGTTTCATCAAACCTTCTATTGAAAACAACTCTCTCTAGTAACTATACAGAGCCTGAAGTGACATCTGATTGAATGATATATAACTGTCTACATTTGTTGTTAAAGACTTGATGTAGAGGCTTTGGGGCGCCCCCTGCAGGACGTTCGCGGACCCCTGTTTGGGACTCACTGGTTTAAAGTATAAATGAGCATTTAGACAAGCTTTATGTCCATATTTTATTGTTCCATTCATCCTACGGTCCATGAAGGGGCTCACTGCCAGCTGCCTGTGTCCAGACTGTCTTGTTCTGTTGTTGTGGGAGACGGAGGTGGATCTAAAAGGTCGATGATCTGTCCGTCTCTCAGCTTTAGAACGGCCTGCTTCAGACTCCACCTACGAAGGCAAACTTATACACTTTAATATTGATTGGGACATCATTTACTCAGTCACATTTACTCGGTCACATTTACTCGGCATGAATTTGTAGTTAAATAGGTTTTTACAAAGACACCGATGACAGTATTCTTCTCTGTAAAATAAAAAAATAAATCGACTAAAATCATTTAATTATATTTTTACCATATCGCCCACTCCTTCTGGTATAGGGTATTATGTATACCATGTGTATCATTGAAACCATCACGTTATAAACTCATGTTGTGCTGTTTTGACCGGTCCGTGTCCGTTTGACTAAAGTCCATTGACCCTTGATAAAGCTGTGTTCTTGAACCCAGATAAACCCTGACACTGAAGCGATTAACTCGAGTTATGGCATTATTGACAGAAGGTCTATAAAAAGACTTCCACTGTAGTACACTATGGTCCGAGGCCTCCTGACTGAAGTTTGACAAATGATGACACTTTGAACCCTACATTGATGTACACATCTGTTTTTTATCAAATAGACTTATCAGTATTTTCATATGTTCGTGAGCTGTGAATGCGATAACTCACCTTTTGCACACAGGTACATATCATAAAGACGCAGAACTGTATTGATTTTGGTTCTTCTACAATGAATATTAATTTGTTAATTAATGGCCTAGGCCTAGAAGTCACACAATGTCTGATTAAGCAGCTATAAATATTTTGTTTGCTCAAAGAGAACGGTGAGTTTTGAACACAGGAACAGCTGGCTACATTAACTAACCAATGAGAAAGCAAAGAATTCTGTATTAACTCTATGGGATTTTTATAATAACTACTGCCCAAAAATCCACAAATGTTGAATTTATGAATTGTTATTATTGACTAGGTCCATTACCCCCCTGTATCTGTCCAACCACACACTAAACACCAGATTAACAACAGTCATGACCCTGCCCCCCCCCATCGCCCAGTAACATGTATATAGCTATAGAAGGTTGTGATGTCACCTGCGACCCGGCTATTAAAGCCTCGGAGGTCGTGACTAAATACAGTTTGCTAATGAGTTCCTTTATTTAGTCCTTTAACTAGTAAATAAATATTTCTGCTTAATTGATATTCGGATATTACAATATTCAACATGGATATCAAAAGTATTTCTCAAATGGTGCAGCCCTATTATTAAAATGTATTTCCTTGTGTGACCCATTGACCCTCCTCTGTCTGACCTCAGGTGGACCCAGCTAAACTGCGTCAGGCGCTGAAGACCGTCATGTTTAACCACGTATTTATCTCTGGTCCGATGGTGGTGGCGGCCTATCACCTGATGAGCCTGAAAGGACAGCCCTGTGGACCAGAGCTGCCCACATTTCACTGGGCTCTGGCCGAACTCGGCGCCTTCGCCATCATCGAGGAGATCCTCTTCTACTACTCGCACAGGTACGGGGGGACCCAAGAGGGTGGTCATGAGCTGCATTGACTCTTCATGTTTTCTGTTTATGTAATCTACGTATAGAACATTCTATCATATATTGGTTGTTTTTTTGGGGGGTGGGGGATACGTGAACTACTCCATAGTGTTGTAGTCAAGACCGGATCTGACCGGATCTGTCCGGATCTGACCGGATCTGTCCGGATCTGTCAGGATCTGTTCGGATCTGTCCGGATCTGTCCGGGGCCCAGATCTGTCCGAGACCAGACTGGACCGAGACCAAGACCAAGGCACATCAAGACCAGTTAAAGACTAGACAAGTTCAAAAACACAGATTCAAGTGAAACATAAAGCCTCAAAATATAATTATTTAATTTGAATGTTTATGATGAGCTGTTAATTAAAAGTATGCTTCAAACAATTTCATAAAAGTCATAAAGTGTTAAACCCGTATTCTCTGGTAAACTGTGCCCGGATAAATGCAATACATAGATGGTTGATTATTATATGAAAGTCTGAATAGTGCCCTCTAGTGGATTATCTGGTAACACACATCTTCTTGAACATTTATTTATCCTTTTTAGGTTAACTTTGGTTCCATGTAGTTTCATGGTACACTATAGACGAATAAGCAAATCTGTGTAAACACTATTTATTCATTTATTCATTTGTGCCTTTTGCACCGGCCCCGCTCGGCCCCGCTCGGCCCCGCTCGGCCCCGCTTGGCCCTGCTCGGGTCAGTTGGTTTTCCATTACAAAAAAGTAACCCCATAATGAGGGCGGGACACCACAAGTCTCAGCCAATGACTTGTCTAGAGCCTACAGTTCAGCCAATCAGTGGCAGGCAATCTGTTTTAGTATTAGCTTGGCTCACTTGGAGCCAGAGAGAAGCAGGTACCATAACAGGACCTCTTCCGGGTGTTAACCCCTAATTTACCAAAGTGAAAACCAGGCCAGACCAGGCTGAAGAGAGACCAGTGGAACAGGGGCATAACTCCACGTTCTAGTCAGAGTGACGGACTCTCAGAGTTGAGTTGTATTGATAAACCGATAACTAAATCTAATTTTGTTTTGTGATTCCTCAGACTGTTCCACCGTCCCAGTTTCTACAAACATTATCACAAACAGCATCATGAGTGGACCGCCCCCATCGGCATCATCTGCATCTACGCCCACCCCCTCGAACACATGGTCAGTGCCAGGGGCTATTCAGGCTAACGTCATGTAGCATTTATTGAAATCCATAATTGTGTGGATTTAGCTCAGTGCAGGGGGCCTCTGCTTTTGTCCGGCCTGAAAACTCTCTTGATTCTCAGTGCAGAGCTTAACCACGCAGAGAACGGTTCAAACTGGCGAGGCGTATTGGCTTTGGCTCATTTACCAAATTAAGTTTAATAATAACGACGATATATTTATTATAGGCTTCATTCATGGGTCCCTGGAAGAAGACGGCTCTAAGCAGCTGCCTTTTGCTGAACGGTGGCAAATGTAGATCATAAAGTGGGACTTTTTCACAACAGTCAACCTTAACACTCAAAGATGCTTTACGACTACTTTATTCATTCACTCCTCAGTCACCCTCAGTGGTGGTAAGATACTTGTGTAGCCACAGCTGCCCTGGGGCACACTGACAGAGGCGTGGCTGTCAGTCTGTGCCTACCTCCGACCACCACCAAACACCAATCACACAACCACATTCATTCATCGGCAATGTGGGTTAAGTGTCTTGCCCAGGGACACGACAGTATACGCTCAGATGGGGATTCGAACCGGCGACCCTCTGGTTACAGGGCGCCACTGCTGACCTTTCTATTAAAACATCAGATACACAGCGATCTTGGTAAAATTGCTAATTGAAATGATGGCCTAGTCTTTATACATCGGTGCAGCCTTACTACATATTACCAAAGCGTGTCTGTCGTCTGTAGATGTCGAACATGGGCCCGGTGGCGTTGGGCCCGGTGCTGCTCGGCTCTCATGTCTCCACCACGTGTCTGTGGTACTGCCTGGCTCTGGTCAGTACCACCATCTCTCACTGTGGGTACCACCTTCCCTTCCTGCCCTCGCCGGAGTTCCACGACTTCCACCACCTCAGGTCTGACACCACATATATCTGCTCTATGACTGTATGAGTTGTTTTATATAAATGGAAGGATGCTAATGTATACTGTAACCTGGGCATTTCATGAAACACATGTATGATATTCTCCGGTTCTTTAGTCATCACTAAAAGGTTGTTTCATTCAGGCATGTTTGAGTAATTCATTATGTTGAGCTATAGTCCTGAGAACAGACCCTAATGGTGATGTCATAAGTGTGTCTGCCTGCTCCTGCACTGTCAATGAAGATGTGTGTTCGGCTGTGAGGGTGCCAAGACACCCAGAAAAAGTAAAAAGTGTTTAGATTTTATTTGGACCGAAAACCGGCACAACTGGTTTGGTCCTGTCTTGAAACAGGAACAGGTTTCACCGACCGGTTCTTATCGAGTCCAATGGGAGCTCCACAACACAGCTCGTGTTAGATAAACACTGTTGCAGTGGGGTGTTGCAAGTGTAAAATGGTAACCAAACTATATCCAAAATACACTGACCTTTTATCTATTATTTATACATACATACATACATACATACATACATACATGTTTGAGTCTTGCTTCTCTTTTGTAGCAGATTTTAAAACTAATAAAATCACCAAAGTAAAAATGTCACAATAACATGAAATCGTTAATCATTAATAATAACATAAATTAAATTAATCCTGAAATAGATTGGATTAAAAAGTGTAAGTTCTTTGAGTAGACATTTTGTTTTATGTACCTGAAATGATATCACTGTATCATGATGCCCGGCTGAACTATGAACGTCTGTATGGTGATGTTAAGGGGCAGATTTAGTGATTTCGGGGCTCGGGGCGAACGTGGGCAGGGGGCCCTCTGACTATGGAGCTTTTTAAGTTCTACCAAAGGTTTTCTTGATTGTCAGCCCATAGTAACCAGATGTCCCAACCATACAGAGCTGTTTTACCAGATTAAGTTACGTAATTATATATTACATATTTATTCTAGGATTCATTTATGGGGCCCTGGAAGCTTGGGGCCCTGGAAGCTTGGGGCCTTGGAAGCTTGGGGCCCTGGAAGCTTGGGTCCCTAAGCAGCTGCCTACCTTTGCCTAATGATAGCGCCGCCTCTGGTTAAAGAGGATTTTTGACCCTGCATGTTTCTCCTTGTTCCAGGTTTAACCAGTGTTTCGGTGTGTTCGGCGTCCTGGACAGACTCCACGGCACTGATTCTAAATTCAGACAAACCAAACAATACGAGCGTCACATTCTGCTCACCAACCTCACGCCTCTGGCCGAGAGTATCCCGGACGAGCCCAAGAAGGGACAGTGAGCCGAGAGCCTACACAACACCGTTATGTTCCCCGTTATGTTCCTCTATTCAGGTTTCATGTTCGTTATTCCCCAAATGTTTTATGTTGGGCAATATTCTGGGATTTTTAAGTAGGGTTTTATATCGTAACTGCGTATAGTTAGTCAGTTAAATAACAATATTCAGTCTCGGATCTATTTTGCTAACAACACGGTTCTGTCTGCAGTGAGAGAAAGCTAGCCTTAAAGACAGGAACTAGATACTAAATAATCACACTTAATAACCCTGAAGTATTGTTTTCATACATTTCTATAGAAGAGTGTCATCTGTGAACCACACAATGTCTAGAAAATGAGCATCTAGCTTTCCCGTTCCTATTGTTTTTTGCCCAGTCCATTTTTGAGTTGCTCATAATTCACTAAACTAAACCGGAGCCACTGAAAAACAAGAGTTCTGACACTGCACTGGCGACAGAACGGCCGTGTATTCTCTCAATAGTTCCAGGAAGTAGCCGCTGAAGCTAAAAGGTCGGAACTATTTTGAATCTGCATTGTTGAGGTTTTTTGGACCTTTCTTCTCTCTGTGGCTCTTGGTCTAAACCTCTCCCTTTAACCAAAGATACATTATTAAAGATACATTATTTGGTCAAAATCAAAAGTTTTATATGGATTTAGCTCTCTGTTATTTTATCCACATACATATGAAACCTATGGATGAACCAGGAATGTGAATGTATCTTAAAGGTGTAGTCTGTAAGTTCCCTAAAAATGATGTGTTATCTGAACCTGTGTATTGACCCATATGACCCAATCACAGAACGGGGTCAGCGGGTCAATTTAAGGGATTTCTTTGTGGGTTTTTCATTTTTTTTTTCATTTTTAGTAAACTTACCGACGACACCTTTAATATTATATTTTAAGTCTGTTTGCTAAAGCAGAATGAAACGCACAACACAATCTTTTTAAGCTCAACTTAAATACATGCTAACGATGCTAAACCTGTGCTGCGTTCCAGTCGTGCTCGGAGCTCGGAAGACTCAAGAGTTGAAGCCTCATTTAGCCGTTAGCATGATTAGCAACAACGGGCTTTTTAAGCTCGTTTTTTATCTGCAGATGCTAACAGACGCCACAGCAGCATGCTAACAGGTCCCGGGCTGACAGAAGTGAATGGTTCATATGAAATTAAAACCATTGAAACATAAGAGTTAGATTTTTCATTTTCTTGTCAAATGGATTAGAATGGATTTTTCTTCTCGGGGTTGCCCTCAGTTGCCCCCAGGTGCCCTCAGGTGCCCCCAGTTGCCCCCAGTTGCCCCGAGTAGGAATTCCCACATCAAGGGCCGTTCAGTTGATTTTTTTTAACAACTCGGAAATCCCGACCTCCGAGGACGCCTGGAACGCACCATCAATACACTGCGGTTTGATTGTCCGGGCCTTACACGGCTGATTCTGGGGAACACATTATTATTGCACTTTTAATTGTAGCACTGATTTATTATAGAGACAACATACAATGCAATCTTGTACAACTGGAACCCTCTTTGATGAAATGAAACATTGTGATATGAATGTTATAATCGTTTAGTCAGTGTGATTTACTATTGTACATGTGTGACTTCACTATTAAAATATGATGCAATGTAATGTCTGTGTGCGTCTCCCCACTGATCTGAGACTACAGACTGACGTTAACGTCCTTAAGAGGGTTAAACAGTGATCATGACAGAGAGGTGTTCACACGACGGTCTCATGTAAATGATCTGTTTATTTACAGTGTAGATTATTTGTGATATTTGAACTATTAGGCCCCCTATGGGTGCTACGGACTTACTATGGACACACTAAAGCAATACATCTTAGTGTATGCGTGATGTCCATACTAAATAAATCAATCAATAAAACCACAACACGCTGTGGCAAAGAGAACGTTTGGCTGAGGGCTGTTTTAGGACAGCTCAAGGGTCAAAAGTAAAGAAACAGGATTAAACTAGAATAAACCAGGAATAAACCAGTATCAGAGAGAATCCTACAGAGTGTAAATAAGTCTAGCTGATGAAAAAAACAGGGAGAAATGAAACACTAATAGACAAATAGTCACAAAGTTAGAGATTTTTTTTACTTCTGGATAAATTTACAGAATGATTCTAAAATGATTATGCTGGTAAAAAAACACTTGTCTCTACTTCATGATATCTAGTATATGACATCACCACTGATATACAAACGTTACTGAACACACAGGGGTCAGGTGACCTCCTTCTGTGTTTTAGGCATTTCTAAACTTGACTACATTTATTCTGTAAAATTACTTTTTTCGAACAACTGCAATCTTAAATCCATAAAGCTGCAGTACCTGATTTTTTATTGTGTTATATTTAGACAATACAATAGTCAATAGTACTCAGCTGCCCTGGAGCAGACTGATAGAGGCATGGCTGCCAGTCTGCGCCTACATCCCCTCCGACCACCACCAAACACCAATCGCATTTATTCATAGGCAATGTGGATTAAGTGCCTTAACCAGCCTTATGAAGCGCTGGTTTAGGAGAAAAATAGATCATGAAATAAAGTCCATTATGTGAAATATTACTGATAAAATCAATACAATAACACCCCCATGTTCTATAACGTAAAGACGATCACCCAGCCTCAAAACGTCAAAATAATCACAACACACGAGCGTTAAGGTTTTTTTGTCCTTTTTGTGATTTTTTTTTCTTTATTAAGGAAAAAAAAAAGCATAATTACTACAAATTACAAATAACACTAAGAGCGAATCACATCAGCCTACAAAGCAGATATTATGAATATTAAATGTTATGATACAAGATCTCATTCAAGTATTTTACATTTTTTCATTTTATAGATTTTTTTTGTTCCTTTTAACAGTTTTTTCCTCATGACAAGCCTAGGATATTGTACTGAACTATTAACATGTTTTAATGGTTCACACACAGCGTCTGTTTGTGGTATTTCATTTATATGGCTTTATGGAGGCGTCCTTGTAAGGATTCAGTCTGCGGACATCAGAAGCAGCCATATCCGTCTGAGCGCTCCCTTAAACCCTCATGTCATTCATCCCCCTATAGCTCTGTACTGTAAATGGGGCTGTGGTCTCATTTGCATTGGGAGCATTTGTGCCGATTGATCACACACAAAGGGCTATTTTTGGAGGAAAATTGATTATCTGAGCATTTTTTTGCCTTCTGTAAATCAAATTCTGTTGTAGTTTTGATTTTAATGCAGTTTTACTCTTTTAAAAGGCTTTCGTTTGTAGCTTGGAGCTTAGCACCGGTTTAGGTCCAAATGAATCCTGGATTGAGCCCTGGATCAGGTCTGTTTTAGATGTTTACCACTGGTCGACTGAATACAGATTTGAGCAAAAACCAAAAAAATAAGGATCTTTCAAATTCTAGCTTCCAGATATTTCCACTTTGCACCATCAGACCATGACAGTTAAACCGTATCATACATCCAAACAAAAATGACCAATGTACCAATGTCTAATCAAATCTAAATTTTGATTTCTAGTATTCACATAACCTCAAAATCAAAAAAATCCTTTGTATGCATCAATTGGCATTTTTTGTTCCCAAAACCGGACAAATTCAACCACATTTATTACAAAGAATATTTGCCAGCACCAAACATCTCAATGTTTTCAGACCAGTCTTTTGAGTTTTGGACCAAATCACCCTGAAAATATCTGAACAGAAACAGCCGTAAACAGGCTCAAAACAGGCTTTTGCTTGATTTGTTTTCATCCTTGAGATCGAATGATGAGAAACAAAAACACTTGACACAAAACCTGCTCCAATGTTTTAACACAACACATCTTATTTGACTCAATTTTTTTGGCCCTTTTCAAAAAAATTTTCCCCCCAAATTAAGTGAACAATTAGTAATCAATTATCTTTTTTTATATTTCAAACCTCAAAGCGATACAGAATGCAGTCAGCCATTTTGTGTAACCAATTTCGACAAATGCATTTTGAAATGACAACCAAAGCTAGAAAACATCAGAACTCATTTTTGTATTTTTTTTTTCACCCTGACATAAACTTTATCCCTTTATGCGTGTTTTTCTGTCAACAATGTTCCCGTTTCTCAACACGCCTGTGCACCCAAGACAACGACGAGAAAGAACACTGCAAAAGTAAAATAAAAAGCATTAAAATATGAGACAATTTCCTTAAAAAAATGTGTGTAAGGCAAACATATATTCTGACTATCAACAATAAAACGCGTATTATTAAAGTGTTGTCTGGAGGAATTATACCATTTTTAAGCATTTTTGTTTGAATTTTTTAACAATTTATATTAGGAAACTTCCAGACCAACGCTTTAAAGGCATAGTCTGTAACGTTCCCAAAAAATGTAATTGTTCTCTGATGTAATGTTGGTAATCTGACATCATTATTTTACTTCAGTCCCGCCCCTGGCCTCTACAGCAACATCAAATCACGGTTTGTGGGTGGTAATTTGATGTTGCTATGAGGCCAGGAGAGGGACTAAAGTAAAGTAATAATGAGGACAGACACTTTACATCATACAATAGGCTCAAACCTCCAGACTTCAGCTTTAAGGGAGAGGTGGATCTCTTCATCATCTGTCAAATTCACATTAGCGTAGGAAGATTTTTTTTTAATCTAAGCACACTTTCCTAGTATAGTTGATATCAAGTGTCTATCCACAAATCCCCCAAAAACATGGTTCCTAACACGAGCTGTCCTTTTTCTTTAGCGCCAAAACATATCTCCGCTTCAAGTTATTCCAGATTTTTGTTTCCAGTCATGAATGGATGGTAAGATGGTGGACATTAACCCAATGGATAGAGGCAGCATAGTTTTGTGGAAGTAGGATTTTTGTACGAGCCAGGAAGCACTTGTAGAAAAGCCCTCCCAACTCTACTGGTTTGGCTGAGACTCTTCTTGCCACACAAATTAGCCATGACTTGCAAAAGAAAGAACATGTGACGAGAGGGACTTGTAACAGACTGAAGGACTTGGAAGACAGAAGGTTTAACAGCAAAAAAACTGAGAGGATTTGGCAGACTTGTATGTCGGGGGCGATTTCAATGCTGTACAATCAAACCAAGAGAGTTTTTTTTTTTTTCCGAAGCGGTAAAACCATTAAAATAAGGCAACTTTCAATGAATAGTGTCCATAGTGAGGTTTTTTCTTTTGGTTCAATAGTTAATTTTCCCCCGTAGTGTCCAGCGTTTTTTAAAGTATTTTTTCGCCGTTTGTCAGGGGGCGTCTGCCGATGTAATAGTATCTGGTTCAAACCACTTTTTGGTCCAAGTTGGATGTAGAGGAGCGTTGCGGCCAGTAGCAGGCACTGTAGTGAGACGAGCACTCGGTTCAGGCGTATCCCAAAGTTTCTCAAATAATCAAAAAGAAGATTGATATTGACGGGACTGGGAAGAGTGTGGATATTTTTATGGATAATGGCAAAAAAAAAACTTAAATATTTCAAAGGAAAATCCAAAAATGTCACATGGGTCAAATCTCACGTGAAAAGAAAAATGCCTCATAAAGACAACGAAATGAAAAATAAAAAAAATCCTAAAAACTGAGTGCCATTGTAAATGATCCAGTTCCTCCGCTTGTGTTGAGTGACGTCCTCTTTGCTGCTCCCTTGTGGTGAACCGGCGACATTGCAGACGTATTCGAGTCAAAGAAGGGGCCACAAGCAGAGCTACTTCGCTGCGGGGTCAGAAGAGGGTTTTTGGGAGGTGGGTTTGGCATCTTCCTTGGCTGCTGACGGGTTAAGGGGTGTGCTGGAGCCGGGGGCGGGGCTCGGGGCGGCGCTGGCCTGACTCTGGGATCTGGAGGTGGGCTGAGAGGGGTGTCTGCGGCGCCCGTCCCCGCTTGAGGAGTGACGTCTGCGGCTGCCTTCCTCCATCGGCGGCTGGGGTAGAAACACATAAGTGGTTAGATTTACAGATTTCTGAAAAACAAAATAGGTCTAATGTCTAAACTTTATTTATCTCAAAAAAGGTTCAGTTCACAGATCTCTGGGACACAGGATTTTACACGCCACAAACACCATCAATACAGACCACTGTCAAACAGACTATTGACGTGGGCTTTTACATAACGTGACATCAAAGCTAGGGGTGCGTGTGTGCGTGTATAGCAAAGATCAATACAATTAGCATGTCTACGATCATTTCAGTTCAGCACTTCAAGTCACAAATACAGACTAATTTTGGGTCAAAGTGGTCATCGGCCAGCTACAGAGGCTGAAGCAGTGTCGAACCGATGTTGAGCCGATACTGCTCCTGCATTCTGTATTTGTCGAGGACTTGGTCAAAGCTATTATAAAGAATTGTATCAGAGGAAGAGCCTGTAAAGCTTTGGTGAATCCACACTCACCGGCCACTTTATTAGGTTGACCGTGTGCCTAATAAAGTGGTCCTGGTGTGGTCTTCTGCGGCTGTAGCCCGCCTGCTTCATCTTCAGCGATCTGCAGACCTTGATGTAGTGTTATCTGGGCTAATGTTGCTATGATCTCAAACCAGTCTCTGACCATTGCCTCAACAACAGAGGCAGTACTTACATCAATCCTGAAGTCTTCCAGGCGTTTGAACTTGCTCAGATATTCTCCCAGCTTGGGGTCGATCTCCATATTCTTGGCTTTTGAGTATTTCAGGAAAGCCCAGAACTTCTCCAGTCCGTAGAGCTGGCCTAGTTTTAGGAGACAAAGACAATAATGATTCAGTAGATAATCTATGACCCAATACTGGCACTAACCAGCAAAGAATATTGAGCTCTCTCAGCACAAGGACCTCATCCATCAGTCCTGGACACATCTACAGCCTGTCCGTCCTGGGAGTGGATCCCTCTATCATGTGGTTCTCCCTAAGGTTTCTCTTTTTCCC
>JAVQKC010058099.1:0-14287 GCA_036025475.1 Philypnodon macrostomus
TCATGATATAGTCAGTTTTGACCTTGTATCTGATTATGCTGGTCTGGTCCCAACTCCTTAATTTGTAACTTTTCGGGCAAAGGTCTTTCAAATAAAGTAAAAAAAGTGCTTTTCAAAGGGTGTTGCTTCAAATTCTTATTTCCATGATTTGTTAATGACATGGGATATGAAATAAGTGTAAAATAATATATATATATAGTTTGTATTACTATTGTTTTTGCTTGAAAGCACAAAATATACAACAGCCCCCCCTTGTGGTGGCACCACCAGCCGCCACTGCTATTTATACCTTTTGTTAATAAATTCACTTTTTTGCACACTACTCCGGCCTAATGACCTGCTTGCCAGCCCAACATTCCAGTTTTTACATTACACATATATTAAACTATATGTTATATTTTAATACGCTGGTGTAGTCAGCACAAACTACATATAAATGCTGTGTGTTCAAAACACTCTAGCAACAAAAGCTAATGATAAGCTAACGGCTATTGAGGCTACAGCTCTCGCGCTCGTGATTGAAGTTAAAACCCATGGCTAAAACAAACAGAGGCTCACGTGCCCGCCCCGCACTTGCATGTCCGGGCTCACATCGGTTACAGTCACCGGTGTAGAGTAACAGGAAGGGCCAGAGAGGAGGAGCACTGCCGCCGCACTCGCTTCTGTTTACACTCTCCATTTTCTGTCCCTTTCTCTCACGTATAAACGGACATTTAAATCTCACTACAGTAGGCTAGTTTAGGTGAACATGTACAGGTACTTGGGTCAGCTCATGAGGCGGGGACTTGGCGGTGTCTCTGATTCTCTCCCGGTGACGGCGGCTCTGCTGCGGGCGCGCTGCTACAGTCAGGCGGTGGACAAGGAAGACGACCCCAACTTCTTTAACATGGTTGAGGGCTTCTTCGACCGAGGCGCCGCTATAGTAGAAGATAAGTTGGTGGAGGACCTAAAGACTCGGGAGAGCCCGGAACAGAAGAAGAAGAGGGTCCGCGGGATTTTAAAGATCATCAAGCCGTGCAACCATGTCCTGAGCCTGAGCTTCCCAATCAAGAGAGACAACGGCGAGTGGGAGGTGGTAGAAGCCTACCGAGCACAGCACAGCCAGCACCGGACTCCCTGCAAAGGAGGTGAGCCCTGAAGAGCCAAAGTTACTCAACACTGCAAACAACACTTCATTAGATAGGGAAGTCCAAGACAGCCCCCTGCATTAAGACAATCAGTAGTGTGAGCATCCAAACCAATACTGTTGATTTATTATTTTCCATATGTTTGAGAGAGTAGTGGAGTTGGGGCAGTCCCTCCCTTAGCAGGAATGCAGTCAGACTGTTTATCCGTCATCCGTTAACATCTGACCAGATGTTCACTCTTACATTGAGCCGGGTGACGGGCTTTCACTTTTTCACTACTAATATGCATTATTATAGAACACAATGCATTTTTTTTATTCAATAGCTATGCCAATCATTTTACTTCAGTTGCAGGGTAACTGGGCAGGTTTTACAGGCTATGGAGGTGTGTCAGAAGGAGAGATCTCATTGGTCTAAAGTCAGTTTGTCACATGTATGACCAAAGAGCAGAGCCTTTTCTCTACACATATCTCTGCCCTTCATATTTTTATTGTCTCTGCTTTGCCTTAAACATAATAAAACACATACAATAGTTTCTAAATAGAACCTATTGTGGGACAGGACACCTCCAAATAAAATGAAACCAGTGACTTCTATTTCTTTGTTTCTATTAATGACCTCAATTAAAAACTATTCAGATTTTAATAACAATGACACCAATAGCCTAATAAAATAATGGCATCTGGCAAAGAACATGTCTAAAAATGTTATACACTAGCACTAGTTTTGGTTTGTTTACATAAAAGCAGTTTTTGTGAAGAATGGGGGGTTGTTTTGGCTTGACTCAGGGCTAACAGATGGCAATCATTTAAAAAAAATTCCCGGATCCCGGAATTGTTCCTTGTGTCATTCCTGACCTTCCCTGAAATTTCCCTCCAAATCCGTTGCAGTAGTTTTTGCATTTTTCTTGCAAGTTGCTTTGAGTAAAGTTGTGAACAAATGCCATTCTTTAAAAAAATTTCAGATCAAGATGATGTTTCCGATCACACCCAAAATCAAATTAATTATTCCCTGTGTCATTTGTGACCTTTCCTGAAAATAATAGTTTTTTGCATAAAGTTGCTAATGGACGGACAAGCGCTACCGAAAACATTACCTCCTTAGCAGAGGTAATAAATTAGTTTTGTTTACAGTGCAGGTATAGTAACCAGTTTCTCCAGTTAGTGCTTAGAAGGAGCCTGACCCGCTGATCTCAGTTTAGTGTCAGTTTAACAAGGCTGCACATGGGACACATGTTTGAACTGGTTATATTAGGGTGAGGATGGCATGGTAGTGTTTAACTAGCTCTCAACAAGGAATTCAGTTCAGAAATCACTTGCATGGTTAGCAGGACATTTACCTTTCTGGGTGTTGCTAAACAGAGAATATTTTAGATCACATACATCCTCCCTTCAGATTGTAGGTTATCAAAAACGGGACCAGACAGTAATTTGTGCAAAAACTCCTAAATACAAACCCTAGGTTGATATAGGCTGATATTTGTGACAGTGTTGTGTCTGTTTTGTAGGTATCCGGTACAGCACAGACGTATCAGTGGATGAGGTGAAAGCTCTGGCCTCTTTAATGACTTACAAATGTGCTGTGGTCGGTATGTACAAGTGCAACACATAGGCACACATGAGTTTGTTCTGGTTGTAAAATTCTCAATGTGTTTCAGATGTGCCGTTTGGAGGTGCCAAAGCTGGAGTCAAAATTAACCCCAAAAAATATTCTGTAAGTGTGATTTGAAATACCAGTTTTAGGTTAGCTTAGCTGCTTGGCTTTTTATTAAAAGGGGGGCCGAACAAAAAGTCTCCTAATCTCCTAAACTTGTGCATAACAAAGAATGATCCAATGTACGCTTAATTTGCATAATTAATTTGCAGAAAATATCATGAATAGCCCATAGGTTTTAACAGCCCAGATCCACTGATTGTTTTACAACTTAGGCAGTGCTGTAAAGGTGATTGTGTGCTGATTTGTCCTTGCGTCAGTTTTTTTTTTTCACCCTCTGCAACACGTAAAACGTTGCCAAACTCCGCAGTGAAAAACACAGACTTTGAAACACTGTGGCAAAGTGAGCTGGCCAACTGTAATGTGATGTGCAGTACTCTCTGGAGTAGGAGCTTGTGTCATGTGTTTCACCTGTCATGTCATGTGGAGCCCACACTCAAAGCAGTGTTCATAACACTCACATGTACAACTGTGCCCCACTTACTGACAAGTGACACCAGAGGAATCACTTGCTGCTGGAAACGTGAATCATCAATGATGATAGGAGTTAGACATAGTATTTTTACTTTAAATCTGCTCAGATGTGTAGATTCAGTCAAACAATGACTCCATGCCTGTATTTATTTACTTAAACTTCTGTTTCCGACCTCTAAGAACCGAGATCTTTGGGCTTTCTCAGATTTATCAATCAAACATTAACATGTGTTGTCACACTTATTAGAGAGGATCATTACAATGCATTTTTTAAATATTACCCAAAATGTATACTAAATAATTAATACGGTCCATTAGAACACTATTAATTAGGCGTACAGAAAAAAAATAAATAGAATATTCATAAACCTTGGACTCTGTGGGGCCTAAAAACAAAACCAGTAATAGATGTCTTGTCTGTGTTGTTGGTTGATTTGAAGTAGCTTTGTCACATAAATGAGAAGCACAGTTAAATCATGGTGTGTTCCACTCACAGCTCAGCCTTAGCCTTCAGGTATACAGCTGTGACTGCATCTACTTCACTGCACTCCATTAGTCTGTATAGCGTATTGTGTTGAATAGAAAATGCATTTATGATGTGTATTTTTTAAATCAACATGTCTAGGTTGGGTTTATTTGGCTCTCATTATGTTGCTACTAACTTATTCTTGAAAAATTGCCATCTTAAAGTATAACAATTTTAACAGTTTTCGTGTGTCCTGTTACACCCCAGTTCACAATTGGCACTAAATTGATAATGCTTTTTCTTTGAAGGATACTGAGCTAGAGAAAATTACCAGGAGATTCACCGTTGAACTGGCAAAGAAGGGCTTCATTGGTAAGAACTCTACTCTGTCACTAAAATACATGATTACATGATTCCTGACATGTTGTATCACAGACCAGTGAAGTGTGGATGTGTGTGCAGGGCCTGGCATTGATGTGCCTGCCCCAGACATGAGCACCGGGGAGAGGGAGATGTCCTGGATTGCAGACACTTTTGCCACCACCATGGGCCACTATGTAAGTCACTGCATTTAAAACACAACCATATATTTTATGTCTTAAGGTTTGAACACCAGCTCTAACTACACTTTCAGTCTAATGGGGAATAGGAAATGTTGTATTCTTTTTTTGTAAGAAAG
The DNA here is from genome assembly GCA_036025475.1 of Philypnodon macrostomus. Classification (NCBI taxonomy): domain Eukaryota; kingdom Metazoa; phylum Chordata; class Actinopteri; order Gobiiformes; family Eleotridae; genus Philypnodon; species Philypnodon macrostomus. The sequence continues at coordinate 4,460 of JAVQKC010058099.1, forward strand.
TTATTAAAAAAAGAAGTTTGTTCCTGTTTTTGGCTTTCCCCTTTGTGGGTTTTATACCTACCTCCTAGTGGCGCTAATAATGATTTTTTCTTTTGAGCATGGAGTGGTTGTACCTCACTGCTCAGGAAGCTTCAATTTCACCATCACAAGTTCTATACTTATAAACAATATGGTTATTGTAGTTAGAATTCATATATTTAGTATGATGTCTCATGCTAACTGCGGATTTTGTTTTCCAGGATATCAATGCTCATGCTTGTGTCACAGGGAAGCCCATCAGCCAGGGAGGGATCCACGGACGCATCTCTGCCACAGGTCGAGGAGTCTTCCACGGCATCGAGAACTTCATCAACGAGGCGGCGTACATGAGCCAGCTCGGCATGTCTCCAGGCTTCCAGGACAAGACCTTTATCATCCAGGTACCTGCAACCAGCTGGCACTTAGAGGATATCTGTAATACAAATGATGTATTCGGACTGAGTTCTTAATCTTCTCAAAGAGTTGTTTACGTAAAGACTAACACAGTAAAAGTCCACCTCCAGGGCCAGGGAAGTGATTATCTGTGCCTTATCTGTCTGTAGGGCTTTGGGAATGTGGGTCTACACTCCATGCGGTATCTTCACCGCTTTGGGGCCAAATGTGTCGGAGTGGGAGAGATAGACGGAAACATCTGGAACCCCAAAGGCATTGACCCCAAGGAACTGGAGGATTACAAACTGGTCAGTACTGGTCACTTCTAACTTGTCAATATTCAGTTAGAACATGAACTATAGAAAACATAACAGGCTGAAATGTTTCCCTTTAGGCCAATGGTACAATTATGGGCTTTCCAAACTCCACTCCGTATGAAGGAAGCATCCTGGAGGTAGACTGCGACATCCTGATCCCAGCAGCTGGAGAGAAGCAGCTGACTAAGAATAACGCACATAAAATCAAGGCCAAGGTTTGTGTGCTTTTAACAGAACACACAGTCAGACACGTCCAATACTTATGCAGCATCACTCTCATTTTAGATCATAGCAGAGGGCGCTAATGGACCCACCACACCTGAGGCTGACCGCATCTTTCTGGAGAGGAACATATTGGTCATCCCTGTAAGTCCTTCATGAAATCTGATTTGTGGAGGTGATGTTTTCAATGGGTAGTGTTTTCAGTCATGACACAGATCTTAATCTTAGTGGAGGGATATAGATTGGGTGGTAAATAAACTAGACCTACGCTGTCATCCTCAACAGCAAGGTTTATATCAACAAAATGCTCCCATACGTCTGTCACAACTGATATGGCACCAACGGGCACCTTAATCAGATATTGTGTGATTTCTAAGGGTTTTTATATTGTTAACGAGCAATTAAGAGGCCCCAAACCATTCCAAACATGGGAAGGGTCTTTTTGACTTTTTTGATTTGTCTGGATGTTTGTGAAGAATATTTTTGCTACTTTTGTAAATTTCCCTAAAAATACAATCTTATTTCAATCGATAGGGGGCGCTATAGTGGTAACTGCATAATATTGTTCAGATGTGTTCAGGGTCGAAGGGTAATTATATTGGCGAAACGACGGATATATAGAATCACATCGGTCCACAGATCCTAGCTGTGAAATCGATAACTCAAAAACGAATTGCCATATCAGTTTCAACATTTGCACACAGGTACATACCATAAAGACGCCAAACTATCGATTTGGGTACTTCTACGATGAAAATTAATTAAGTAATTAATGAATTACCGGCCAAAACTGTGAACGCAATAACTCAAAAGTCTTTGCTGGATCTTTTTCAACTTTTACACACAGGTACATATCATGAAGATGCAGAACTGGATTGAGTTTGATACATCTTCGAATTAAAAAAATAATGTTTTGATGCATTTTATTGAGCCAATAATCCATCTCATGAATTTCGTCACATTGATACATCTGCCCCATACGTCTGCCCCATACGTCTGCCCCACACGTCTGCCCTATACATCTGCCTCATATGTCTGCACCATACATCTGCCCCATACATTTGCCCATATGTCTGCTACATTCTTCTTTCATGCTATAGGGGGGCGCTATAGAGGTAACTGCCATCATATTAGTCAGATGTGTTCAGGGCCGGGGGGTAATGAGCTATTTCAGGTTAGAGCCTAATCGGGCAAAGTATGTGCAAGTCAAATATACCTGACCTCCCAAATTCAATTCAAAATGGCTGACTTCCTGTTTGTTGTAGGGTGGGGTCATAATAATATTTTATGTTAGGGTACACTGTGGAGAATCATTGTACCAAGTTTCATTGCTCTCTGCCAAATTAAGTGTGTCCAGGGTCAGCATCTTTATGGTATGTATCTGTGTGCAAATGTTGAAACTGATCCGGCAATTAGTTTTTGAGTTCACAGCTAGGATCACCAACGTGATTCCATAATATTGTCGTTTTGCAGATATAATAATCAGCATCAATAATGATGCTGCAGTGAACCATCTGTCAAAAATCCTCATTTTATCAACTGCGTCTGCAATAAAATACAGGCAGTCTTAAAATCTGTATTGAAGTTCCCCAATGCACATGAGGCATTTTAAAAGATATTATATAAGATATATTAAATCTACATTATTACAATTTTAGAGTTATCTGACTTCCGGGTGAAATTTATGGATATTAGTTCATGCCACAATTATATTATATAGCATATGACATAAACAAAAGTAGGGTATTTAAGTAGAATCAGTTGATAGTCATTTATAAGTTATAATGCATATTAGGAATATTCTGTAATTCCACCCAAAAGTCAGATATCCCTAACTTTTTATCACCTGTATACAGTATGTGGTTCTGGCCTGAGGCAGGTCTAGACTGGTGTTTCCTAACCAGGGGTGTGAGGACCACCATCATAGAACTTAGAGCGATAAAGACAGAACCTGACTCAAACCTGAGATGTGCCCGCACACTTTAACTGATGTTTCTGCTTAATAGGGAGAGTTTGACAGGCATAGTACCAAGAAGCTCTTGGACAAGCTGTCCCTGTGGTTGACTCTGTTGTGCAGGCAGCACACTTTCGTCATCTGTTTACAAAAGCAGCCTTTTCCCCTCCGTGCGGCAGACTCATTCAACACATTCAGCAGCTATGTGCTTTTAATCTCGTTTCGCAGTGGGCTGGTGCATCCACGGTACTGGTAGCGGCACTGGGAAGAAGCCAGAGTGCTAGATGAATGCTGTGAACAGGGTTCTCTCGCTTCGATGAGAATGGTCAGGCAGGCACAGTGGACAGCTTGAACCGGGGGAAATACTTGGCCCGGCCTGGGCTCGCGTTGGACACGGGCTATAAATTGAAGCTAGCGGTACCCAAGCACATTGAAGGAGCAATTTGGAATATATTTCTTCCAAGATATCATTTTTTTTAGACCATTAAACTATATTGTATTCTATTTTTATGATAAGATATCAGATCAGGTTAAATGTGTTTGTAGTTGATACTCAAAAATTAAGTCTAGGAAATATTTGAGTTTAAAATCTTACATTATGTAGATAACGTTTCAAATCTTTACCTTTCTTTGACGACTCATGTTGGCTATATAGCAGGGAGCAGTATGACAAAAAGGTCAGGGGATATATGTGGCAAAACAGGTTAGGAATCACTGGTCTAGAGGAAACAAACAAAGTGGCTTGCTCCTGTATTCCCTGCTTTTCTTTGTGATCTCCCTAACAGGACATGTACTTGAATGCCGGTGGTGTGACCGTTTCATACTTCGAGTGGCTCAAAAACCTGAACCATGTCAGTTATGGGCGACTCACCTTTAAATATGAGCGGGACTCCAACTACCACCTGCTCAGTGAGTCACGCTAACGTCTCTCTTATGGAGGAAAGCATGTCATTTCTGCTGCTCAGTAGGGCTGCACAATTAATCAAATCGAAATGCAATTGCAATTTGCAATGGTCACAATTAACAAATCGCAAAGACTTTTTTAGGCATGTGATTCTTGCAGAAGTTTATATTTTAGTCTCCTTTTCAAGGGTTAATGCATCCGGACAGGCTTAAAATGTGCTGTGAACAGAATTTTGGTTTTAAAATCAATATCACAAAGCTAATCACAATTGCAATATTTGTCATAAAAAATATTGTGCTGTCCTAGTGCTCAGTCAATGTAAAGCCTGTACTGATGGTGTTATGTGTGCTCAGTGTCGGTTCAGGAGAGCTTAGAGAGGAAGTTTGGAAAACACGGAGGAGCTATCCCAGTCGTCCCCACGTCAGAGTTCCAGGCCCGCATCTCTGTAAGTACATGAGGCAGTTGGTTCATATAAACAATGCTTTTAGTCAGGATTATGTGCTGCCTCTTTTGGCCACTGTCCTCTCCTGTATCTGCTGATCAACCAAAACTGTATTTTACTGTAAGCATGAGGTACTTTTCCTCAATGTGTCAAACCCACCTTGTGGTGTTCTGTTACATTCTGGCAAACTGACAATCCTCACATTTGTATTGGATAAGAGCAGAGGCTTTTTTCGTACCACCCCTCGAAATAATTTGTGGTGATGTAGGTGAAGTCCGATTGTAGTTTTGAAGACCCAACTAAGTCAGTTTTCACTGTATATTGATTCTTGTGGATTTATTTGCCACTATAAACAACAATCTAGCAATCAAGTGTGCCAATAATTATAACATATATACAGTATATCACAAATATTTTTAGTTTGCAATTGTAGCCTTCTTTGCTCATGTTTACCAATGGTGCCGATATTGGTGCTGTATTTGTTGATGGTCCTGTAAACTACACTGGGCTCTTTTTCTTTTATAGTGTGATTCTTACCTTCCCCACCAGCATGTCTATAAAGCTTTGTGATGATATTATCGTATTTAAATAATCTCATATTAAACTGAGTGAGCCTGTGTGACTGTCTTCTTTTCCAGGGTGCATCTGAGAAGGACATTGTTCACTCAGGACTGGCCTTTACAATGGAGCGCTCTGCACGGGTACGTTTTCACCAGTACTGTGGTCCTAATCCTAAACCCTTAGGGCTGATGCACACTGACAAAGAACCATTTAGTCTCACATTTATTTATCATGACATGCTGTATTGAGATTCACCCATAGAGCATGCTGACTCCAGTTGGGACTTGTTTGGTTTTAAAGGTTTTATTACTAGTCAGTCAGTGGTGTAAGGTTGACTACAGGGGCCTCAGTCCGAGTTTTGCATTGCATGATCTAAGACAGCCTTATGTAGTCTGTCTAGGTGTCTATCTGACTTGTCTTACTTTTCTTCCTGTGTTGTGTGCAGCAAATCATGCGGACAGCCAACAAGTACAACCTGGGTCTAGACCTGCGGACAGCCGCCTACGTCAACGCCATTGAGAAAGTGTTTAAGGTTTACAGCGAGGCCGGCCTCATCTTCACATAAACCTCCTATTGTTACTGCTGCTCTCAGGGCTATGCTCAAACTGCCTTATCACTTATTACAGAATTTATGTACACAGTACCAGCACATAATGTGGTTCGGAGCTTTAACTGCTGCTGCATACAAACATGAACTTAAACACCACATGTCTTAATGCCAAGCACTCTGCCCTAAGATTGTTGACAACTTATCAATATCTCGTTCATCGGGTCATTCGGGAAAAAGGCTTTACAAAAGTGAGGGGTAGAGCACATGTATTATAATCCAAAGTTTTATATATAGGGGGTTAATTCATACTGTATTTGTTTCATGTTATCTGCTTGTTACAGTTTATTGCTTTGTTAAAAAGAATTGATATAAATCTAAAAAGAAACTGTTACTGGGAAAACTATTGCACTGATCCAAATAGAAACAACAGTGTATTATATGTCCTGTCTGAACGTGCTGTGCCTTTTATAGTGGAGGCTGCTACAGGTTTACTTCAGTGCTTTTCTTTACTATCAAAACAAATGACTGGCCTGCCCCATGTGTCCCACCACAGATATCAGTGCACATGTTCAAACACAATACAAGGCTTGCCAATGTTTACAGGTCTGAGGGAAAGGGCTTTTCCACTGTTTTTGTTCACGTTCATTCAGAAGCAGTCATTTGGGGGCTGGGTTGTTCTATGCAACACAATGTAGAATTGGTCATTGGTCAATTTCTGTTACAGAATAAATACATTTATATGTATGTGGAGTTTGTTGTGAGTTCAATTGTTAGTGATTACCAAAAACATTACCCAGACTAGCCAATAGGTGTCACCACAGACTGTTCCATAGTCTGAAAGGAGGAGCGTTAAGCAAAGTTATTGCCTAAAAAGCCAAAAATATATTTTAAAAACTATTTTGGTGACTAAATATTCAGGATCAAAATTTGTTATACATATGACAATAATAATAATACATGAAGTCTTATTTCAGATTGTATGATACTGTACAATAACACATTTTTCATTTGTATTTTTATTGTTAAAATACCAGAATTTGTTCCTCTGTACTTATAGTTTGATTGCTATGTGGATGAATACAGGAGTAATTATTTTTTTGGCTACGCTACCCACCCACGCACAATGAAAGTACGTTTTTGTTAAACTCGAGTCAGAACATATGCAAATATATAAATCATGAACCTGACCAATGAGCCACAGACTCACATTGGACCCTGGGCCAATGAGCAGGCTCTTGTTACATTGGAATTCCCCTCTTGCCCGGGGTTTTCCGTCTATATTCACCGGAAATACGGCCTTCAAAGTAAGCTTCACCTACACACACTCCAGAGAGTTACTTTCGTATTTGGTACTAACTTAGAAAATAATTCATGTATTAAATCTGCTTCAAATATATTTTAAGTGTCATATACTTAACTTAATTAGGTTATGCTTTATATGAATATTCCATGTTCTGAAAGGCAGGTGGAAGTTTAACAGTTCATATCTTCTTTCAAGTGGTAATGCTTTCAGGCAGGTTTAAAATACGCTGTGAACTGAATCTTGATTATAAAAACAATATTGCAAATCTAATCACAATCGTACTATATTTGTCAGAAAAAAACGGAATTAGATGGTTTTTTTTGCAGCCCTTATTGACGGTATTTAAATTATGAGAAAACTGCATAACGAAGGGTGTTGGGGTATGTGGGTTTTATTTTGAAGTCGAGCGGATGATGTGTTTGTGAACCTTACAGACTTACAGACTGAGGTACATTCTTAGTTTTAACTCTATGGGTACTTTGCACAGCACAGCGCACCTCCGCTCTCAGGTAATATTCGCTCCATATATTACCTTACACTTTTACACTGTATGAACGAGTGAGACCAGCTACACGTTTCCCACCGGGACCAAACAAGGACTAACTCAGGACTAGTTCAGATCTAAATTATGAGTAAACTGGGACAAAATCAGACAAAAAACAGGACTACACTAGAACCACTGGTGTAGATTGATATTAGACATAGATAGACCTTCATTTGTCTCAGTTTAGCCATTTAGTCATTTTTTCAGTCCTTGGTAAGACCTTGTTTAATCCCAGTTTAGACCTGATTTAGTTCTGTTTTAGACCTCATTTAGTCATGTTTTTTACTAACTGGTTTATACCTGGTTTAGTATTTGGTTTAACCCTTGCATGGTCCTGGTCTTGACCTCATTTAGCCCCTGTTTTTTTACATGGATTAGTCCTGATGTAGACCTGATTCAGTCCTTGTTGTTTAGTCCTGGTTTGTTCTATGCTGTCAAAGTCTCTCAGTGTATTCTCCTCTCCCTGGCCTCAGTGTAAATGCCAGGCTGTAGTGACTGATGTTCTGACCTGTCTGCAGATGTGGATGGTGTGAGCTCAGAGGACAGTGGTGATTATCTTGCTCATGTTGACGTCATGGCTGGAGCTCTGAGGTGAGTGTGATCTGTGAAGAACACTGGGGACTCCCATGGCTCTGCAGTCAATGAGAGCAGAAAGATGTTTTGTCCTCTCATTTTCAGTCTCATGGGAACTGTGTGCGCCTTTGTATTAAAACAACCAATGTTCACCTGTGCTTAATGGAAACAAGCTATTAGACCGGCTAGAATAAAAATGTGATAAACAGGGCTGGGAATCACAGGGTACCTCACCATTTTATATGATACATGTCTCATGATACCAATAATATCACAATATGACAATACTGTGATAATCAATATATTGCACATAATGACCTACAATATGTCACTGTTTTTAAGACTGTATTTAAACTGTATTCCAATGAATGGATAATCTTTTTTATGAAATACAGTTAACTTAATAATTAGAACAGGCAATACTTTAACTGTATCTCACAAGCAAGTCTACTTTCTCAAAATAATAAACAAAATGGAAGTCGAGCCAGGTGCATACCATAAAGACGCCGAACTGTATCGATTTGGGTACTTCTTCGATGAATATTAATTAAGTAATTAGGCCAAAATTAAGTAATTAGGCCAAAACTTTGAACACAATAACTCAAAAAGTCTTTACTGGATCTTTTTCAACTGTTGCGCACAGGTACATATCATGAAGATGCAGAACTGGATTTAGTTTGGTACATCTTCGATTAATGACAATTAAATAATTCCCTAATTAATGTTTTGATGCACTTTTATTGAGCCAATAATCCTGCTGAACATAAAAGAACCTCTATAGCGCCCCCTATAGACTGAAAGAATTTTAGTTTTAGGGAATTTTGCAAAATTTGGCAAAAACATTCTTCACAAACATCGAGACAAATCAAAAAAGTCAAATAGACCCTTCCCATGTTTGTCATGGTTTGGGGGTGGGGCCTCTTAATTGCTCATTAACAATATTAAAACCCGTAGAAATCACACAATGACTGATTAAGGTGCCCGTTGGTGACAGTTGTAGCAGACGTATGGGGCAGACGTATGGAGCAGACGTATGGGGCCGTTTCGCCGATATACACCTTGCTGTCGGGGACGACAGCACAGGCCTAGTTCATTATTAGCTCATTGTAACTGGAGGTTTTATTGCATGGGCTGTGGAAACGCTCTTACTCTTACAAAATGTTCTGTTACATTAGTCCTTCTAGGGATCCATACATCTTAAACTATTCTATGCTTCCTCTCTTTCACATGAAAAAATTGTTAGTTAGTATTTAGCTCCTAGCATGAAGCTCACCGTTTACTGAAGCGCTCTGTGGTTAGGTCACTCTGTCCAGCTTAAATACCACTATATTATAATTCAATTTAGGAACAAATACTTCTTTAATCGGTGGATGTTTCAGATTAAAACTAAAAAACAAGAATGAATAAATAGACAAAGATTATATTCTGCCTTGGAAGAAATGACCATCTGCAGCGTTCCAACAGTCACACACAGTGCCCTGGGGTATCTCTGGACAGACGGACAAAGCTCATCCGTTCAACGAGAGGACAAAGAGCTCGCCTTTTACCAGACGCTCGGTGACATTTACTGACAGACACCACAGAGACACCCGGCCGAGCTGCTGGAGGAATGTCAAGTGTCTCAGCCTTAGCCACACTGCGCTCAGATGGTGTGGCTATTGAAAGGGTGTGGAATCTGTTGCTACATGTGTGAGGAAAAATCTATAAACCATCAAGTCTGTTGTGATATGCAATTAAAGCTGGAGTCTGGAAGTTTCCTTAAATGTAAAAAATAATGCTTAGGATTCGATTATGTGGCCCTGTTCTACGAGGTAAAGCTGGTCATCTGTCATAGTTATTATTTTACTTTAGTCCCTCCCATAACCTCTACAGTAAGATTGTGGGTTTTTGAGTGGTGTTGATGTTGCTGTTAAGACCAGGGGAAGAACAGGAAACAAGGCCTGTGCTGTCGTCCCGACAGCAAAGTGTATATCGGCGAAAACGACCCCATACGTCTGCCCCGTACGTCTGCCCCGTACGTCTGCCCCGTATGTCTGCCCCATACGTC
>JAVQKC010058101.1:0-13486 GCA_036025475.1 Philypnodon macrostomus
CCCCCCCCCCCCCCCCCCCCCCCCCCCCCCCCCCCCCCCGGACCTAGGGTAAGGATACTGGATCTTCAATATATAGCTTCCACATACATCCACAAGCGAACAACAAGCAAGATTCTCCCAAGATGATGGCAGCACAGCAATATGTTTCAACACAGATAGAAACGGTGGCAGGGAAATTAACCATCAAAATGAAACTGAAGGGAGAAGGGCATAAAATAGACAAGAAACAAGATGAACTCCACACAATGGAAGAAAAATATGATGTTTGTCAGAAGAAACTGATTTATGCTATTTTACAAGTAAATAATAGTGGACCGATAGAGAAAATTGTACAATAATCATAATGCGATGGTATCTGGCAAACAGTTCTCCACAAACACTCAACTCAAGGTAGCTGTCAGTCAAGCTTATCTTAAGATGACTTGTCAACCAAAAGCAAGTGCATATATGTGTGTGTGTGTGTGTGTGTGTGTATGGTGGAAGAGACAGATCTGTTTTGGTTTCTCTCGGGTCGGTGTGTTTACAAGCTCAATGCAGTGTTTGTTGTGTGGCTTGTTTTAGTTTAAGCACATGTGAGAGGGGCACACCGGGGAGAGAAACGCTATCTAAATGGATCGCACTTCAGTTTGTGCCACCATTTTTCACAAGCTGCCATCCAACCCACTGCAGACAGACAAACAGACAGTAGAAGAAGAAGAAAAAAGGGTGGGGGCTCGGGAAGACTCTCACTCAAGGTTACGTCCTGCCTCAAGTTGAGAAGTGATGAGTGTTGCCACAGCAGGGAGAGGCGCAGCGCAGTTCAACAGGAAAAATAGCCGTGGCGAATTCTGGCAGGCGTGATGTGATATCGGGATACGGGTCTTGGATGATGGAAGCTAACAACTGGATGATGAAGCGCCCCACACGTTTATAGTACCCCAAACTCAAGGGGTCAAAGGACAAGCTGACTGTGACACAGACAGAGAAAGGTCAGACCACATGACCTGAGGTTGGCCTCTTCTTGACATGACGACCCCCCGCCGTCGCCATGACTACTGAGCTGCAGACAAACATGATGTCAGACCGGCGGCTGGGGTGAGGAGCGAGCAAAAGGTCAAATCATAACTAATCTGAGGAAACACAGATCAGCCAGAGGTGGCTAGTAAAAACAAGTACTTTATATTTGACATTTAATTGAGTAAACTGTATTTGTAAGACTAGACATAACCATACGCTCACTGGCCACTTTAAAAGGTTGGGTGCACCTAATCAAGTGGCACACATTGAGGTCGTGTTTGCGTCAAGGTTTGTTCAGACAGGAACTTTGGCCTTTCTATAGTGTCTATAGTTGTCTGGGCAATCTTCTCTGACCTACCAACAAGGAATTTTCACCAACTCACTGAAAATGTAAAATATTTCTGAACCATTCCCCATAAACCTTTGAGATTGGGCGTTTGTTCATAAAAGAAGTAGTACACAGTGATTATATAAAGGTGCAAAAAGATGATGGTTTAAATTTGAAAGTGAATTGCCACCAGTGTATTAGGAGGTTAAGCAGGTTGTCCACTAATTAGATGGTAGGGGATTTGATCTTCTTCTCCCAACCTGTCTGTGAATCTGCCCCAGGGCAACTGTGGCAACAGAGGTAGCTTACCATCTCATGTGTGAATTATAAGTGCAACTGTAAAACACCTTGCATGCCTGGTAAAGTGCCCAATACATGATCATATAGGATATATATGTTATGATACTGGCCATTTGACTCACCTATACACCAACGGCTAAGGCTACATCATAAACACTCTTATTAAACCAGTTTTCCCCCTGTTCAAATACAGCATGAGAGGTGTCCATTATCAAAGTGTGTAAAGTTGGTGCACAGAAGAGAGTCGGCAGAGGAAAGGTAAAGAGGGAAGACAAGAGAGCAGCAGCTTGTTGCATTAGCATTCAGGCAGCAGAGAGGCTGTCTGTTTGCCTGTGGCAGCAGCACAGAGAGGGGGACACTCTGTGCATCCTCACACGGCTCGTCTATCTCTCCTCTGTCACTGTCTATCTCTGCACCTGTCTGTCTGCGCCTGTCTTCCTCTCCTCTACAGCCTGCTCCTGCCTCGACTCCTGCACCTGTCAAGCTTTTTCTCCGCTCAACATGCTTTCCTTCTAAGTCTTCTCAAATTTGGCGATCACTCTATCTCTGCCTGTCATCTCATTGTTTATGTTCCGTTTGCTAATTTCTGCCTTGCGGACCTTTGTTTTCACCCCCGAGACAGCTCACAGTCCTTCAGTCTCTCAAGATAAAAGTGGTTTCTCCTAAAAATCAAGACCACCAAGTGAGTTGCCAGAGAAAAAAAAATGTAATACTAAAACCTTTGGCAATTTTTTGAGTGGCTGTGGAGGTTATGTTTTTGCCTTGGTTTGTTAGTTTGATGGGTGCATCATGGCAGATTGGATAATAAATAAATGTATTATTAATTGGTAATTATCATTAGTCAATGAATCAGTGGTTGTTCGTTTGTGTCAACCCTGCAAATAATTGGCCATTGTTTAGGGTGTACCTCCTGGAAATATTCTAGTTTTGTCTTGAACATGTCTAATGCTAGGTGAGTCAATGTTAATGCTACAATAAGCTACTGTACTGCATGGAGCAGGAGCACAGGTGTACCTAATAAATAAAACTGTTGATAAATGCTTTTAGATACACAAACATTTTTTTAGCTAATAAAATAAAATTGCTGAATAAATCCAAACAGTTAGCGTTAATCTGAGATGAAATTTATAATGCTCATGACGCTGAGTCACACCAGTCTAAATATATTCAGGTCACAATCATAGGATGCCAGTCAAGTGCAAAGTGTCAACCCCTCCCCTCTGTTGCCATGGTGATTTTAATAAACACAGGCCTTGACCATTGCAGGCATGTAGATCCATAAAAAGCAGTCCATTACAGAGTATCACTTTTTCTTTCAATTATTCATTGAATGCATTAAAGGTTATATTTTGAATTCATTATTGAATATAGTCTTCACTATTAATACTACAGAGCTGAAACAATTTACAGTATGTATTCTAACTAGTTTAGCCAAGGTCTCTGTTTGAAAGAAAAGATCATAAATAATCTTATGGTCAAATATGATCACATCATATTATATTTTTTACAAAAATGTGTAGCATAAAGATGAATCCCTTTGTAGTTTTTAAGATGTTAAACTACAAACGGACATCTTTTTTTACTTATTTATTTATTTCATTCATTTAATCATTTAAAATAGCAAGCAGAAGTGTCTGCATGACAACACGAAACTTGAATGAAAAGGAGCAGAGAGAAGAATATATCTTATGACATCATTACTGCTAATGTCAAATCACTATACTATAGTGCTCTAAATGTTGTGTAGACCAACAAAGCCCAATGTATCTCAAATCTATCTATCTATCTATCTATCTATCTTATTTGCAGCACAAATAATGCTTTGAATCCAGACAACAATAGTTTCTATATATTTCTCCCATGTCTCTGCTGCTAATGTTCTGTCATATCTCCACAGTTATAGCCCCATACAAATCTTTCAAAAAAGCGCTCCTGGATTCAGGTAGTTTCAGATTTGTTCAAAGCCCGTTACTGACCTTTCCTGAAAATGTTCTGATCATTTCATTATCTTTGTAAAATAAAAAAAATAAAAAAACAAATAAAGATACCACAAACTATTTAAAAAAGCTAGACATCTGGATGTCATTCTCAAAACAGCCTGAAGTTAGAAGGCATTTCTACGATAAAACCCAGTATAATGTATACTATAAATAAATAACTATAAGAAAGCACTGCTGCCATTTGACTCGAAAAGAACAATAGAGCGTTTGCATTTGTCAGCTGCAGTCAAAAACAGTCAAAACATTTTGGAACACTTTTGTTAGTATTTTCTGTTTGACTTTTTGGATATTTTACACCTACTGCAGCCGGGTGAGTAAAATAAGGACCTATAATACTAACTTGACTTTCTGAGCTGTCTAGCCTGTTATTGTATTGTTTCCTCATTAAAAACATACCATGGGATGTATTTTGTTTTATTCAATCACATAATATATGCCAAGACACTGACCTTCTCAGGAGCTGAAAACATGTGGGTTCACCTTTCTACATAAAAAAGGCCACCGTGATGTGGGTGTAGACAGCAGGCAAAACGTGGGCCTTAAAGGGATACACAACCTGAACTTTTTAGAGAATGCAACAGATACAAAAATAATGTTTGCTATAAATATTGCAGTTTTTTAAATGATAAGACAAAATGCTAGAGGTAAACCAGATTAGTTTTAAAGGTTTGAAAAAATGCATAACATGTGCCCTTTAACATACTGTATTGCACATCAGAATTATACATGTAGGCCACTAAGCCTCAAAAGCAACAATGCAACTAATAAGACTATTACAAATGAAATAATACTCAGATGATCATTCTGCTTTATCGGATTAACTCTGATTATAATGGAGGCTAAGTGAATCATAGGAGGCCAGCAAAAGTCAAATCAGTGCTACAGCAACTGAGTCCAAAAGCATTCAAACAAATTAATAGTCCATTAAACAAAGCAAGAAAAACCTGGGCCTTGCATTGTGCCTTAAAAGCACATTAGCATTTGAACAGAACAGGCTCATTTATCTGCTGGAGGACTGTTACTGCACAGTGAGAAACTCTGGGACTCGGCTCATGTTTGTGTCTTTATATATACAAGGGACATCCGGTGAAAGTCTTATTCCCTGAAGTACTATAAGTGATGGTCCCACCTAACCCTGTCATGATCAATTCTGAACGTTTTTCCGTCTCTACACGTTGTCACAGCGACTCATCCTTCTCATTTAAAAGCTACTGTATCTCCCTGTTTTCAATTAATCTCGGTGGCTACCAATGTTTGCCCTTCCACTTTCTTCCCGGTCCGCATCCATGCATCCATCTTGTTGTTCCCTGCTCCCTTCCCCCACACCAATCCCTTCCCTCTGGCCCAAGCACCAATTCGGTATTCCCAAAGTCATCTGCAATCAGACATCTTCAATGGATTAATTACACTGTCTTCAACCGGCTTGATTGAGCATCTAACATCTAACAGCCCACCTTCTCCAGACCTCACCTCCGCCCACTTATACAACACACCACTCTTAAATGCATCCCTTTCATGTCTTTAGCCTCTGCCTCCTCTAGGTCTTTCTCTACTTTTAACTCCAGACATCACCCTAACCTCTCATTCGCCCCAAAATGACCACAGAGCACACTCCCAGGTCTTTTCAGAGATGGAAAATCCCCCTAATTGGACATCGATCGGAGGAAGGCCTCACCAGGATCTCCTTGGAATATTGGGATCAACGTAATGGAAGAATTAAGCGATGTTGATGTGTGCACAGAGAGTGAAAAGACTATATTAAAACGTTGTTGTTTGTTGACAACAGATTGCAATTAACTTTTTAAATTATCTTGTAGATTTATAACCCGGGGACATAATATATATACTTACAATACAATATACCTTGTTTTGATAGTGTATTTGACGTTTTAAGTTTGTCAGACAGAAAAAAACATTCAATTCTGTAATCATGGGAGAAAAACTGACAATTGTAAAAGTACTTTATTAAACAACTGTCTATGATTGCTAATGTCACTAATAGCCTGAGGTCTATTGCCAACAAACCAGACAAAATCACACACAGACTTCCACGGCACAGAAAATCTAACTTTTCTAAGTAAGATTTAAAACTAAGCCACATGCTTTTAACAAGTTGAATTCTATGTACCATTCTCTATTTTGTTCACTATTTTGTTTCTCTATTTTGTTTCACTATTTTGTTTCACTATTTTGTTCACTCTTTTGTTTCACTATTTTGTTTCACTATTTTGTTTCACTATTTTGTTTCACTATTTTGTTCACTATTTTTTTCACTATTTTGTTCACTATTTTGTTCACTATTTTGTTTCACTATTTTTTTCACTCTTTTGTTTCACTATTTTGTTCACTATTTTGTTTCACTATTTTGTTTCACTATTTTGTTCACTATTTTGTTCACTATTTTGTTTCACTATTTTGTTCACTATTTAGTTTCACTTTTTTGTTCACTATTTTGTTTCACTATTTTGTTTCACTTTTTTGTTTCACTAGTTCATGTTATAAATATTTGTCTCACTTTGATTGAATTGTTCTATAGGGGAACTTTGGATCACAACAGCCATACAGACCATAACTCTAAGACTTTATAGTCTTTTTAGGGTCTGTAAAAACCATAGCCAATTTTCAAAGTAGTTTAAAAGGTTAAACAGTTTTAAATCAGTTTTCGGAAAATTGCAATTGAACAGTGGAGTCCTCAAAGCATGGTGTGACTGAAGATGATGTATGTTTGAGACATGTCAAAGAATATGTATATTTTGAGTTTACTGTATGTTTCAGTTTTATCAGATCTTTCATAAAGTACAGGGAAAAGTTGAACATCTGTTATCAGTCCATCTTTACTTTTCACATAAATGCAGTGTATTTTTCACTGCACACGCCTCCTCCACATCAATCACAGATCCCAGAACATAACCCCAAAGCAGACTGCTGCTTTGAGTCATTCTAAAATCATGATGGATGACAACTTCCCCAAGCAATCCCTCTGTGTGCCAGCATCATTTAACTAAAGGCATCGCACTGACCCAGCCAATTGCACAGCTCTCGTTTTGTGGGACCCGCCTTTCAAAATCCCTGAAAAAAACCCTCTGGAGGAGACCGATGAGGGCTGCCCCGGAAGAATGAGCTTTCCCCAAGTTTCTGATGGAGAATCTGTATTTTTTTTCCTTCCTACTAGTTGTAAAGATGAGATTTGAAGAGGTTAAGCTGACCTCAGGCTTGTTGCTTTGGAGCTGGCTTACCCTGGAGTGTGAGATGACAAAACATTTAGTCCGATCTCACTTGCAGCTCGCTGACAGGCTGAAACAAAAGAACAGCCTCGGAGGAATTTCAAAATCATTGAATGAATGTCAATTAATTTCACAGGACGGCGTTGAATTGATTAGAATATAAAACGATCTTTCTTGAAAGCAGAGGGGAATTGATGTCCAAGGCCTTCAAACATAAAGCGAGGGAAGACAGAAAAATGACAAAATGAAAGAAAGACGGCTCATCAGGGTGTGTGGGGTCGTGCGTCTCGAGTGTGCGTGTTGTGAGTTCAGGTGTGTAAGTGTGTGTTTGTGAACTCAGCGGTTTGTTGCACGCTTGGCTGGCAGCCTGTGTGTAAAGTAATTAACATGATAGGCTCCCTCTCAGCCTGATAGCCTGTTCCCTGCAGCGAGGTCGTTCAGCAGACACACACCTGAGCGGCGTCTCACATACAACACACCTCTAATGCAAACAGTTGTGTTCAACCCATAGGCTCCTGCTATAGCAACAAATAAACCAACATAGGGGCATCAGTGCTGTGACATATACATACATGTAAAGCTGTCAAAATTAAGTATAAAATGACACTGATTCATTCATGTGACAAATCACGCAGGCAAGGTGCAATTGAGGTGAAGGAAAGGGCCTCAGAAATCAAGGCCCTTATTGTGTCAATGTCAATGTTATATAAATATTTAATTTGAACAACATCAAAATGTGGATCCAGATGTGTCCGTATGAGAACAGTGACACAAGGTAAGGTTAGTTATGATACATGTATGTGAACATGTATATGGTCTGGTATGAACATAACACAACCAGGTAGTGGCAATACACACACTGACAACACTATTCTATAAATATAAACTGTACAAATGAGACAATTATATACCGTAATTAAAAGATCAGGTCAGTGATGGTCAACAAACTGAAGTTGCTTTTCAATGTAATTTTAAAGAACTAGGTTTAGGTAAAATTAAGACGTGATCAAAACTGACTGCAGACCTGAGATTTCACTCCAATGAGGAAGCCATATGGTGATACAATATGGCGTATAATCAACAAGAGAATACCCTTTCCAGCCTGTGATTGTTTCATTTGATCCAATCATTTGTCTTAAATTTGGGTAATTCTTCAATCTCATAACAAACAAATGTTCTCAGCTAAAGTAATAAGACAACCGGTGGCTGACAACATGCTGACAAAATCCTTTCATTATTGTCCTATTTTGACTGGGTTTTATCTGTGGCAGTGCCAAGACCTTTAGTGTGGTCCTCTAATCCTGAAACAGTGGCTCAGAGCGGACCCCAAACACCCCCTTCAGCCGCACACAGACCCTCATTTGCTGAAGGATTAGAGTGAGGGCACTGGGGTCAAAGTGAAGTCACCCCAGAAGCCCCCAAAAAAGCATAAATGCACAATGTCTGATGGGACCACAGTGAGAGACGTACACACATTAGCATTATGTGGACAAGACACAGCTCCAAAGTCCAAGCAAAACAGCATTATGCATTCACCTACTGTAGAAGGGAAGGCAGCGCTCGGCAGACACGCACCAAAACACAGACACACATTTGCATGAACATGTGTGGAACAAAACAAATTGACCTTAACTCCAACACAAAAAATATTAATACTATTTGTGTGACTTTACCGATCAGGGTCAAAGAACTTCACAGGAAGTGAAAGTTAGCTGTAAAGGTGGTGTACAGCGGAGAGACAGGAGGACGTAGTTAGTGAGAGAAAAGTGATTGTCAGAGAAGAAGAAGAAAGATCAGTGTGAAACTTCTAAAGCAGGCCCTGCAGTGGGTTTAACTGCTCTCCTCCCTCGATTACTCCCTCGCTCCTCACACTTTCTCTCATGCCTTTCATGAATTAAAAGCACGACCGGTCTGTGGGGAGAAGCATAGTTAATTCTGATCAGATCTCCTCCTCCCCCTCCGCCTCGCACCTCCCTCCTCCCTCGGCGACGGTTGCCGTGCAGTCTGACAGACGGAGATGGGATCTGACAGTAAACAGGCGTGTGGATGCCCGGTGCGTGATTGACACGTAGGCAGGTCGGGTGGGGGCCCGCCCCCCTCCTAATCCTGCCCTGTCAGCTCTAATTGGGGAGGTGGGGCTCTGTGTCACCAAGGTGACTGATTGACAGGACCCCAGCTTTGCATAGATATGAGGAAAAGGTGGGAAGGTTCACGCATGGCATAACACTGTTAACACTACTATACTGCTAATAGAGATATGAGATGGGGGGGTGAGCCCCGAGCAGGTGAGCTCTCATGAACATGACTGAGCACACAAATAAACCCACAACAATAACCATGAACAAAACAGACATGCATACAAGATGTCTGAACGCAGAGTGCATCTCCTAACACACACCGGCTGCAGGCATGCTCTGATGAGGAGCAGAGGTTTCCAATGCCACAAGTGCATTGATACTGAAGGCAGGGAGGAGCACTGCACTCTTTTGGGGCCAATGAACAAATGGATGAGGCCTAGACAAGGGGCTATAACAATCTGACCTGCCGAACACCACTGTATAAGCTAACATGCTAATTAAATCTCTGCCTATAGAAAGATTTGCATATACTGTACATGTGTCCACCTGAATACATGTGATTCTTCATAAGGCCCCCGTCTCTCTTCCAAAGGTCAGGTCTCCACAGATGACATGAAAAACACATGGACATTGTACTGGACAAAAGATCCACACCACAACAGCAGGGGGAGCCTGGTAATATTAATAACTTCAAATGAATATCCTTCTTTATAGGTATAGCTTTGTTGGTAAAGCATAATTATGTGTGTTGAATTAACTTTGTTGCTGGAGGCGGTCACGCATAGTATCATTAAAATTCTACGTAAGTGCATTTACTCTTCAAAGTACAACGGTGTGGATTTCATATGAATAACTTTTGTTTTTTGCATGAGTGAGTGATTTTTGGGGTTGGTCTTTTTAGCTACAACCACACCACTCACAAAGACTACAGAGCTGTTACTGTATGTCTAAGGAAGTATGAATTTATTTTAGTAGCGGTGTGTGTGCAGAGTCTAATACGTGTGTGTACATGTTTGATTGACAGCTGCCACTGACCTGTGCCAGTCAGAGTGCCATGCTGCAGGGCGGTGGGGTCGATCGCTACGGAGACGACCTTCGCCCTCATCTGCATCCTGCCTTCATTAGTGGAGCCAGGCAAGGAGAATAACAACCCAATAAATTAATAAAGAGAAAGTGAGGGAGGGAGCAGGCGGGCAGGCGGGAGGGGTGAGGCTAGAGCAAGGGTAAAACACGATCGGAAAAGGAAGTTAGGAAAGAGGAAGCAGACTAGAGGAAAAGAGCAGGGAAGAAGAAAGAGTCACGTACTGGAGACTACAAGTGTGGAGATGGAGTCTGTAGCTATGGTCAGCTCAGGGGGAGAAACAAAACCATCAAAGTGAAGTAGGGTGGCACAATATATGGCAAATTTAACAATATTGCAATTTTTTTACATTATTAATATCACTATGTTATTGCTTTCCATCTGACAGAAATGAACACTCAAACACATATGTAAATAAAAACTGTGTTGTGACTAAAGGTCTGATGGTCATGACAGTTTAATCTTGGTTGGGTGCTAGTTTAGTCCTGGTTTAGCGCTGATTTGGTCCTGAATTTACATTTAGTTTTCACTAGTCAATCTGAAGTCCCATTTTTCAGATTTGTGCATTCGATCGTACTTACAATTTAAGAAAATATACTCAAATAAGTGTATATTTCTAATATGCAGCTCTAGACAGTGACATGTTTATGCCTAAAATCTGGTGTTATCTTGCAAATGACACAAAGTAGACCAAATTTATCCATAAACAGTTTTGACAAATGCATCTCTGGGGTTGATTTGTAATTGTGGCTTGGAGCCCTGCCTGAACAGAACTGATACATAACCATCTGCACTGGTTCCTAAATGCCAGGATGTACACAGAGATGCTCAAACTGGCCCGTGGAGCAACATATCGATGGGGCCAACTGTTCCACATTTCTTCCCTCTATATTCATGAACTCAGCAAAAATGCCTGGGCATCCCAACCGCACAAGTGTTTTATAAAGAAGGAGGTTTAATCATTGGACAATACTATATAGCTCCATATTGCAGCCTGTTCACAAACCAGCAGAGTCAGAAGAGGATACCTACTCTATCTGATACTACCAGATTCACAGGAAAACACACACAGCAGCAGAGTCCAAAGGAAGTTGGCGGTGTAAATAAATAATGAACAAGGATGTTACGTGAAGATAGACTGTTGGTGAGCAGCTTCCCCTGAGATCACTAGAAATGATGCTTTCTCATGTTCGAGCTAGTAACACGTACCACAGTCAATTACTGTCTTCATCAGAAACAGAGAATATGACCCTGATTCAACATGTGTTCAATCTTAGTGGAACAGTGAACAGTTAACATTTGAACTCTGCAGTAAAAGAGTACAGTACAGAGGGAAAATGGTAGCTAAAGTTAAAAAGTGTCACACACGGTTATTTAAATAATATATACAAAAAGAGTCTAGACACAGTAGACAAAGAAATATGTCTGGTTAATACAAACTATAGATTGACACATTTAGGACCTATGAGACCCTCTTGAAGTTGATGTAGGATGTACTACTAAACCTGCTGCATCCACACACACACACATAGGGCTCTCTCTGCACAAGGACCTCATCCATCAGTCCTGGACACATCTACAGCCTGTCCGTCCTGGGAGTGGATCCCTCTATCATGTGGTTCTCCCTAAGGTTTCTCTTTTTCCCATAAATGGGTTTTTTGAAGTTGTTCCTGACCGTGATGGAGGGTCTAAGGTCAGGGGATGTCCAGGGACAGTCCTGTTGTTTGTGTGTTTATTGATTGTCTATTAACGTGTTACTGTTTGTAATGACCCTGTTTATTGTTTACATACATCTCATTTTGTGAAGCCCTCTGAGGCAACTGTGTTGTGATATAGGGCTATACAAATAAATCTGAATTGAATTGAAAAAGGAAAGTGAATGGCTGTCCAGGCTGTTCTAATCAGTTGTGCTGACGTCGTCTGCTTGCCTATTCATAGAGGCGGGCGATATAGTAAAAATATAATATCACTATTTAATCAAGATCATGATTTTGATTTGTAATTTGGTCTTACACAGAAGACAACTGCTTCATAAATTCAATGTACATCATAATACATAATACTATTTAATATAATTGTTACAGTAAAAATGTATCACCATTCAGCAGATCGTCATAACGTCAGATCACCGTTAGATTTGTTAGAGCCATATCGCCAGCCCATATGTGTTCATTTATATTCTCACAACCTGTGCTCACTGTAGTAAAACTTCTACACGTGCAGCAGAGCATTCCCCTTGTGGTAACCTCTCCATTCTCTCCCCCCACATTCTGTCAGTGCCTGGGCCCGCTCCCCACTTTGTTCCATGAAACAATTAGGAACGGTCACAATACATTGCATTGCTGGTAGCACAAAAGTACAGCTCTGGAAACAGGCTCCTCAGTTTCACAAAACACAACAACCAACAGCAGCAAGTGAAAAATACTAACCATAATGAGATTGCGTATCTATCACGTTGAGCCATCTCGACAGCTCACAATATGTTTGCCTCTGTGTTTTGACAATGAAAAATTACTGTCACACTCAATGACTTACACCGTCATAGTTTTTTACCCCTTCATTTGCAGACGAGAGATTAGGGCCGAGCCGCTGAAG
The DNA here is from genome assembly GCA_036025475.1 of Philypnodon macrostomus. Classification (NCBI taxonomy): domain Eukaryota; kingdom Metazoa; phylum Chordata; class Actinopteri; order Gobiiformes; family Eleotridae; genus Philypnodon; species Philypnodon macrostomus. The sequence continues at coordinate 12,603 of JAVQKC010058101.1, forward strand.
CTGAGAAGATCAGATGTTTGAGAAAATCACATTAAAATAAAATAAGAAATGAGACAAAGCTGGATGTTTGTTTGCTCGTCTGACGGCAGTCTGTTCCAGACGCAGAGACATCAACGTTCACACAACTTTATATATATGTCGTTTTCTGATTTTTATCAAACTAACTGAAGTTTATTGCAGGAACATTATGTATTAAGGTTTCTGCAATTAATGGAGAGGCGTCCAGAGGCACAGACTCAAACTCTGTTAATAATCCTTATCAAGGCTTTCAGACATTTCCTGTTTTTCCCAATGTTGTTGTATTGTACTATATATAAAATAATGAAATGCGTATATTGGGATGTATTTGGGTGGAGCTGTCCCTCCTCTATATAAGGCGGTGCCTTATCACCTGACCCTGAAAAAGCCATGGTAAAATATTAATATACAGAGTGCCTTGGATCCTGTCTAAACCTGTAAGTATATATATACATACCGAAGTGCTGATTTTAGAATTCAAGGGACACCGGGGGGTCTGGTCACTTTCTCATAGCAAATCATTTCTCTGTGGTTTTGCGGACGGACGAATCATGTTTTGTTGTCTGTGTTATATAGAAACTTTGCAACAACAGGCTGGAGGGTAATTAGCTGGTTCTCATGTGAAGGCTGGATCACGCATCACACACAGCACCAAACCAAACAAAGATCATACAAACACACACGTGATGAGATTATCAACTGGACTCACTGAGGAGAATCTTAATTTACTTCTATTATTCATTTAGACCTGGTTTAGACCTGGTTTAGTCCTGGTTTAGTCCTGGTTTAGACCTGGTTTAGTCCTGGTTTAGTCCTGGTTTAGTCCTGGTTTAGTCCTGGTTTAGACCTGGTTTAGTCCTGGTTTA
>JAVQKC010058121.1:0-22687 GCA_036025475.1 Philypnodon macrostomus
TGGGGTCTAGGCTGCAACAGCTCTTACAAAAGAACTCAGTCACAATAGATGATTTCTCAAAAAATGTTGCAAAAGCCCAAAACCTACTGTTCACAAATGACCAACTTCAAAATATAATGGGGTAAATGAGGCCTATTCACAAATACACAAACACACAATCTGAAGTTTGTAATTTTTATAGATATTACCATCAAAAAAACAAATTCAAAAGCAAGGTTAGAACAAAAGTGTTTATAAGAGTTATTGTAATGCTGAACAATAATCTTGAAAATGCTACTAAACCCAGCGTCACAGCCATGTTCCTACATCTGAATCAAAATGGTTCATAGTACCGTAAGTGGGACTGTGGTCTTGAAGTGTTCACAGTTTATACCACAAAGTTATTCAAGTAAATTACATCTGATGGCCACTTTATTAGGTAGACCTGTGTACCTGCTTGTGAGCTCAAATAGCTAATCAGCCAATCACATCCCATCAAGCCAATGCACAAATGTTCCATGGTGTGGTTGTTGGTGCCAGATGTAAATTGACTGATTGAAAGCTTGGTTGAGAAAGGCAACAATAGCTCAGAGAACCACTCGTGACAGCAAGATGCCCATCTCTGAGTGCCCTAGATGAGAAACTATGAAGCAGGTGGGCTTCAGCATCAAGAGACCACACCGGGCAGCTACAATTTAGGACAGGCTCTACAGAATGAAATGACCAGCGAGTGTATCCTGTTCTTGCATTCAATAAAGAAACACTATGGCAGTTTTATTAATACTTCTGCTTGACATGGCTGTTGTACCCAATGAGACTATACAGTTTTTGCAGTGCAATACCTGCTATAAAATACAAAAACAGTAGTACTTCAAAAATTTCTTTGATACATGGCTTTTTAGCATTACTTATCACTGTCCATGTCACTTATACAGATCCATTCAAACAAACTGCATTCACCTAATACAAGCATTCATATGAACCCAAAGTAGTGTTCAATAGCAATAAACATTTGAACATTTTTTCCAATAAAATATTTAACATTAGTAATTATTTTCTTTTTGTAAAATTACATTAAATTTGTATTGACATAAAAAAAAATATGTTTTAAGTAAAATATTATGTAACACCCCAAAAAAGGTTTTAAAAAAAATTTGTTAGCTTAAAAAGTCAGTTAATGCATATATTTTGTGTAGAATTACTGCATAAATAATAGCTTTTGGCATACTGTCTTAATTTTAGCCTGTAGGAACATGAACAGAATTGTCGGTTTGAGTTGAAAAGTTGGCTAGATTCGCAAAAATAAATCAAAATGTTAGAGATAATTTGGGTTTTGGAAATGGGGTTGTATGGTGAATCTAACCATCTTTGAGTTCACTAAAAGTTATATAGAAACACTCTTTAATAATATCTTACCGATCAATTTTAATCTGTTTTTTTTTCTCTTTAGGACATTACTTTAGGATTTAGAATGTCCCTCCAACACTGCACTATCGGTGGAGACATGCACAACACTTATTGATATATGGATTCTATTTCATATGTGTTCACCTCTGCCAGAGGATTTGCCAGATGCCTTGTAGATGTAACATTTTTGCATAGTTAATCCTTACCCCAAACAACTCCACTTCAAAAACCCAAACTAGTATAATTAATTGTATACAAATTAAGGTCTTTGGGTTAAGGCATAGAAAGTGTATCATTACTTTGTTTAGAGGACACTTGTGACTCAAATATTACATTTTTCAAACGATGTAGTGCATTTACTCATCTGTGTATAAACTGTATTCATTTGACTGAAATCTACCAAAGTGCATCATGCTTGATCCTTGATCTGCATTAGACTTTTGTCATTGTCTAAGCATCTATTTCAATCAATTTTAGCATAAATGTTAAAGCTTAGTTAAAGGTTAATTTAACGTCAACTTTAAAAGGTAACAACAATACGATTCTACAAATTTTGAATTTTAAAGACTTGTAAACTCTTGACAATGTTCAATAAAGCTGTGTTTTCTAAGGACATCTCTCGTTGTTGTTAGGCACATTGATGTGAAAATTCTTCATAAAAAAGTGTTGTTCAGCTGAAGTCAGATGAGCAGTAGCCGAGGTTTTCATGGCATGATATTAATGCATAATGCATTATGTAGCCCATAGAGTACATTTCCTGATTTTCTTTTCAATGAGTTGTACCATTTTGTATATATACAGTATATATAGATATTGTTTAAATTGCATAATAAGGAGGTGGCTATAGATGTAAATTATTAGTGTTTGGATAATAAAATAAAAAGTGCTATTGTTTCAACTTCACCCCCCCCGTCCTCCCCACAGCATAGTAACAAAATAAGTTCCAAAACTCATTGTGGCTTGGTGTGCATAGCAGACATACAGTATGTGAAGGCAAGTATTTAGCATCGAGTTAAATCTTAGGTCTCCACCCATTTATGAACTGCATGAGCTTCTTCACCTGCAATTTGCTAAGTTTGAAGTCTTCCGATAGTATCTCTTCTGTGAGCTGTAGAAGCAAATTCCCATCAATCTTTTCTGTCACAAACAGAGACACAATATCATCCGGTAGTCCGATAAATTTGAGGGATTTAGACACTTCTTCGATGGATAGACCTGCCAGACTAGATGGAGGCTGCCAATGGGACGAGGGGGAAAATGAAGGACAATCAGCAGAATTACTAGAAGCTTCTGTCGTGTCTTGATCAGTAGAAAATTCTGAAGTGTCCTCCTTACTGTCAGAAAACAGCCCTCCATCTTCCTGCTGCTTCTTTACAGAGTTAGTTTTTTGTGTCCTTGGAGGTAAAATGGGACACGAGAGGCTTTGCTTGGTGTTTGACTCTTCTATGGGTTTGTCTCTGTACATTTCTGAGTTATAGCTTGAGGATTTAACGCAAAACAGGTTTAAAGGCTCTGTTTGCAGTCTGCCGTTTGTACCGCCGTGCGAATGATCTCGTCCTTCAAAGTCCAGCAGGCTGGACGTGCAGGTCTTCTGGATGCTAGGGGTCCTCTTTCTCGGGTAGCTGTAATAACTTCTGCAGCTGGATGGTTGAAATTCCTCCATACATTGTGCGTCTTCTCTGGAGAAGTTGTTTGGCCATGACAAGCGGGGGGAGATGGCGTCTGATGGTAGAACTGGTAAAGTGGCTTTGGGCTCACAGCTGTTGGACTTACCCCAGGTGCAAGGGTAGCACACCTGGCTTTGGTCCGGAGGGTCCAATGGCTCCTGTTCGCTGCTTCCACTGCTTCTACAAGGAAACAAATTACAAATACATATAACAGTATATTAAAACAGAGCTGGGGTCGCAGATCTTAAAAGGTACTGAATCAGGAATAAGCACATCAGAGAGACAGGAGAGTCAGATGTGTCCAGATTGAGATGGTTTAGATATGTACAGAGGCTGGATAGTTAAGATATGGGTAGAAGGATGCTGAGGTTAGAGCTGCCAGACAAAAGGCCTAAAGAAAAAACCAAAGATGAAATGTATGGATGTGTTAGTTGGTGTGAGACAAGAGGATGCAGAGGATCATTTAAGCTATATTTCTTAAAGAGAGTGACATGTTTGAAGTTAATATGAGGAGCATTTCTGATACTTACATGTTGTGAAGACCAGAGGAGTAATAGGACAGCGTGGGACTCGGAGAGCGGGTTTCCTGTTGGCGAGGTTTTGATAAAACGGGCACCGACGGAATTTGCTTCAAGCTTCGTGGAGGAACTGGAGGAGCATTCAGAAGACGACACTCTTCCTTCACCTAGTCAGGGAAGCATACAAGTCCAAATATAGCAAATATTTAATAACCAATAGGTGCCAGGTGGAGCTGTTCATTGAGAGGGAAGGTTTGATCAAACGTGGATGTCTAAACTGCTTTATGTAGCCCCAGATCTTCAGCTTATTTGAAGCCTAATAATTGTACGTTTCTGTAGCGGCTGTGGGACAAACTTAAGTAACAAGCATTTTTAAGCATTTCACCTTTTAACCTTTATACTATAGTTTATAAACAACGGGACAATAATACTCACAGCTTCAGATTTTGGTGGTACTGGTGGGGGAGTAAGAGAAACATCCAAACTTAATGCACCAAGAGGGCAGGTGACAGGGTATGGCATGGCTGCTGATGTACTGCAACCATTATTAAGTCCTCCAATACCATCAGTCAAACAAGACTTAGAGACCTGAGCCCCCATTTGATCCAACCACAGCTCCTCGTACGAGACGTCCGACTTGCTGTGGACAGAAGGCTGGTGGTTTGAGTTTTCCAAAAGCTCTGAGAAAAAGTGCTCACTCTCTCCCGATTCAGAGGGTATGCTATCGGACGGTAACAGACTCCAATCTCCACATAAAGCCATACAGCCTTGCAAGTTAACTTCGCTGTTGCCATGTAGGTTACTTCCATAGACGCAGACAGAGAGGCGATGGAATGATTGGGTGAGTTCATCCCGGGCATAGGTTAGCGAACTGGGGACATGCATGTGGCTATTAGGGCAACCATTTGAACTACTGCTGCCCCCACCGCTAACCCCGCAACTCCCATTTCCAGTGCTTTTCTTGGGACTTTTTCCATCGTCGCTCCAATCCGTGCGGACATCCCGGACAGCTCGCGAGTAGTCATCGATGTCAAACTGCTCTTGGCAAAAAGAAAACCAACGATGTACCATAGTGTCCAGCCAAAGCTCGCCTTGAAGAAGTTCCTCCGGGATAATAAACTTAGGCATGGACATGTGAAAGGGAAAATGGATGGGGATAATTTTGTTGCTTCGTAAGATGCAGCAAACAACCACTGTTTTGGTTTGAATGTTGACCAGTTTGTACCGATGGCCTTCGCGAATGAGATGAAGGTCGTGGTGGTTTCGGGGCGGACTGCTTGTTACTGTGACATTGACCGGAAGACGTGTTTTTTCTACTATATTTCTTATAGTGTGCTCCCCGTCCTGCATCTGAAGCTCCAGTGGGCTACATGTGCTGAAGCGGCCCTTGCACTGGAACGGCAGACTGATGCTTTCATTGGTTCGGTGGTTCATGCAAATCAAACATGGCATCTTGCCTCTACAGATCTTACTTATGGAGTTCAGCTTTCCGATCTTTTTAAATATAGTGTTGAACCTTGATTTTTCCTTTGAAGACTTGGCATAAAGGATCTCAGCTTGGCCCATCAGTGTCAGTTCATCACCAGTGCTTAGTGTTATATTATACACCTCTGTATCTTCATTGCACTCGCCAGAAGCCACCTGCAAAAACACAACATGCATACATGTTACTAGGATGCACGATAATATCGGTTACCTGTCTCATCCATTACAGAGTAGTGAGCCAGGCTGTTCTACTGTAAGGCACGTCCCTTTCCCATGTAGATCAGCTCACATGGGAATAAAAACACAGACCAGTGGACCTCAACAAGTCATAAAATACTTAGCTGTACTCTGACACAAATAATGAGAAAAAAGTAAAGGAATAAGGATAATAATTAGACATAGAAATACTTAATGTGTGACTGACAGCAGATTATATCTGGACTGGTTTAGTCCTGGTTAAATTGTGGCTTAGGTGTAAGTTAGGTGTTTCAGGTTAGAGCCTAATCAGGTAAAGTATGTGCACGTTAGAGGCTGTCAAATATACCTGACCTCCCAATTTCAATCCAAAATGGCCAACTTCCTGTTTGTTGTAGGGTGGGGTCATTATAATATTTTATGTTGGGTACACTGTGGAGAATCACTGTACCAAGTTTCATTGCTCTCTGACAAAGTAAGTGTGTCCAGAGTCCCATAGGGGTCATAAACATGGGGGCGCTATAGAGGCATTCTTTATGACCTCTGTAATTTGCCTATGTACATTAAATATACAATAGCCTGGATCACAGTACCAAAATTCATGCATTTTTTTTGTTATGTTCAGCAGGATTAATAGCTCAACTAATTATCATTATTCATAGAATTACCAAACTCAATCCAGTTCAGCATCTTTATTATATGTACCTGTGTGTAAAACTGATCTGGCAATTCGTTTTTGAGTTATCGCGTTCACACGTAGGCTCTGTGGACGCGGACCGCCGTGATTCCATAATATCGTCGTTTGGCCGATATAATTAGTCAAAACCATCTCACCTTGACATTGAAAGTGATTTCTTCCATGACATAGACCCTTTCAGGAAATGCTTTCGCCACTTCTTCGACACTGTTGAAGTACTGCACTGGCTCCTTAACATCTCTGTCCTGCTCCAGAAGCTTAAATTGACCTAATGTTGGCAAATAATCACCATCACTTTGGCAATATTTGGTAAATATTACTATTAGAAATTTACAGGTGAAAGATTATACTGTGTTTTGTATTTGCACAGCTCTTAATGCCATATTAATAACCTGGTAATAACATTTTCACGTATGCCCCTCACCTTCATAGTGAACCGGGATCTCAATCTTAGGCCCGATGACGTAGTGTCCCTCCTCGAGGCTGTGAGCTGTGATGGTTGTCCACTGACGACAGGAATGAAGCAAGAGGTAGTCATTTTCTCTGAGCCCTTCAACCAACTGACCTGCAAAAAACAAAACAATACAGAAAAACATTTTGAATATATGGTTACTTCTGCATTCTTAAAGTTTAACAGTCCTCCAAGGAATTTCTCATACATATACTGTCCATTTTTAGAAAAATAATATAAAGACAATATTTTAATTAAGTCACCAATTTATAGTGTGCAAATTAGAAAAACATCCGGTATAATCCATGTTCCATTGTTCAAGTGTGATTTAAATTTACCAAAGAAATTCTGCACAACAATGTCAAACAATGGCTGTTTTGTATTGGCGTGACAGCATGCACCAGTGGAGCCACAGCAGTGGATTACTCAGCACATTCAAATCCACTTCACTTATCGACAGTGTCCAATGGCCTAATCTATACTACTTTAAAATGCAAACAGCAGCATTTAAATAAAGATAGGCCAGCATTAGACTTCATAGTACTACTTTCCCTAAACAATAAATTAACCAAAAACATAGCGTGTATAGCTATCTTGACAGTTGGTACTATCATTATTTGTAGTTTGTATGTTCTAAATGGCCCAGTGTCTTTACATGTGACAAGTTTAACAATATCGTGTTATTGTATAGATAACATTAGTAAATGCAATATTCTTTTTATTCTTACACTTTTACGAGGTCTGTTCTGTAACAACTACAGTATAATAATATACACCTGTAATTTGTAGAATATTCTTAATTTATAGTTTTTCAGATTATATAAACACAAAAAGGATAATAACATGGCACTTAGCTGCTACTTAGCATATTGAGCTAATAGCTAGCAGCACGTCAACTTGAAACTCTCCCAAAGGTTACTTACCGCTGTCTAATTTGACGATTTGAGGTAATCTGTAAGCACTGACGAGTTGATCCAGTGGCAGGGACGCCGTGCTCCATGTAACATCTTTTAGATTGTTGTACAACATTGATCCAAGGTCCATTTTGCTCGCTGCTTACATTAGCCGACAAGCTAACCTCTGTGTAAACACGACCACAAAAGGCTACTCAAACTCACCCGGTTTAGGAATACATTAAGAACGGGTTTATAGCCGGCTCACTTAATATTATTAGTCACATGTTTCCCCCTTTATTACCCAAATAATTAGTTGTTCTGTCATTATAAAATATTGTAGAGCCATGTTTGATTTAGCCAAAGCTGCATCAAGGCAGGAGGCCGGAAGAAGGAAGTTTACTACAAAATAAGTTTGCTAATTTGACCAAAATTTACATGTAGTTTTATGTTAAACGTTAATATTGAATTTATGTTTTATAAATAAAATAAATAATACTCAATGTCAACATAAAAACTCTTCATTGTATAAAGACCCTACTTTACTAGGTTATTGGAACGTGTAGCCTAGCTATTAAAGTGGCCATACAATACATAGGCTTAAGCCACAATAAGATTTTTGTTTAGTTTTATAGAAACTGTTAGCCTTATTTGGTCCTTTTAAAAGAAGGGAAGTCCCACACAGATTGCTTAATCATTTTGATACAGAACATGTATAATCTAGATTTGTAAACAGGCTGCAGTATATATCAGGAATACATCCCAGTATTAAACTCAGAAATAAAATATGCATTTCACTAGAAAGGTCTGATCAACAACACAAGTCCCATGGCTACATCAATATAAAACAGACCTAAACGTAAATGTGAGTTTGCAGTAATCCAACATTGACTTTTATATATTTTTTTATATATTATATATGTTTTTTATAGTTATTTTACATGGTTTTATATACTGGGCATTGGGCTTGAACACAGTGGTGTAGGGTATGACCAGGGCCCCCAGTCCTGTCTTGTTTTAGATCATATTTAAAACTGGATTAGAACTAGTTTTGACCTTCTTTAATCCTGGTTTTGTCCAAGTTTACACCTTGTTAAGTCCTAGTTTAGACCTTATTTAGACCTAGTCTACTCATGGCATCTCCACCTCCCACAATCCAGTTCAGTTGCATTGGCTGCACCGCCAGTCCCTGTTTGAAAATCTTTGAAACTGTCTTCAGATGCTTACACCCAGTTTATCTTATATAGACGACACTAAATTATACACAACTTTCTTTGTTTTAGTGCCCACAGATAATTAAAATAGAACTGATGCAAATTTTAAAGTTGCACCCACACTGTTACTTCCCTTTTGTCTTGGTACAAATCAGACGGACTTCCTGAATTTGGTTTGTATCTTGTCTCATCACACTCAGTTAGGTGAGGTACTACAGACATTATGGCTTTTCTGGACACTTTGCGCCAATGGGACGAGGCCGTGACTTGTGTCGATAAAAAGAACTTATCAGAAGCGCTCAGGATCTTTTTGTCCATCGAAGAACCCAACTCAAAAATCTATTTTAACATAGGCTGTCTCCATCTTCTCAACAAAGACTGGGATGCCGCTGAAAAGGTATGTCAGGCCTCTGTTTGAGAGGTTGTAGAGTTAAATTGAATTCTGCCTTTTATGTAAATGTATTGCTTAATTTGAGTCCCTAATGGCTAGAGAAGATAAGATTAACCAGGTGTCTTGTGAAAGTGCTAACTCACTGCAAAACAAGAAGTTGAATGTACTAATTCTCCATTTCTCATGAGGAAACAGCATTATTTTGAAATCTAAATCTTTCCAGGCCTTTGATGGGAGCATACGCAAGGATGAACACTTGGCTGTTGCGTTCTTTCAAAGAGGAATCAGTTTTTGCAAAAGGGAAAGGCAAGACAAAACATTTCATTGAACTGGAATGACCAATATTGTTTTAACTAAGCTTAATTTACATATGTTTACGATCACTTTAAATAACCAACACCACTATTGTTATATTAAAGGTTCGAGGAGTGTTTAGGAGATTTCCAAAATGCTTATAAGGCTCTTCGTGGGAACCAGCTGATAGACTACAAAGCACTTGGTCTCAGATACAAGTTATTTGCTTGTGAAGTACGTATTTATAACCATTTAACACACGAGTACACATCATAGATCCAAAATTTCATCAATACTTCTGATACAGGTTCTCCACAATATGGCTTTGGCCGAGGCACATTTGGGAAACTGGAAAAACGCCCAAGAAAACCTCTTGAAGGCTCTAGACTACAAGACAGAGACTAAACTCAATATCATTGATAAGGCCTATCAAGCTATTCTGGTCAGTGCTCACAAACACACAGAGGTCTTGTGTCCAGTTATTCAACATTTTTGGACTAATTTGATTTGATAAATGCTTTGTTGGATTCAAACAGAAACAAAAGCTGTTCAAACTTGTGGAGTTTCCATCCAGTGAGCTTTTCAGACCCAATAAGCATTATGTTGCTCAATTAGAGAAGAAGGACTACCTGGGTAAAGCGAAGGTAACATCATCAGGGATTATATATCAGCAATTGATACAGATTTGAACTTATACATAACATTGGTTTGTTTTTAGGTTGTTGCCTCAGTAATCCCACAAGATGACTTTTCAGGATTTGCACCATTACAGCCACAGGTAAAAATTTATAAGGTTTTGTTCTGGTTTAGTCCTGTTTTCAAAATTATTTAGTCCTGATTTAAACTTCAGTTCAGTTCTGGTTTGGACATGATTTATCCCTATTTTTGAGCTGTATTTAGTCCTCGTTTGGACAATTCTGGTTCGGTCATGGAAGATAACATGATCACTTATGTCAGGAAATCTGCAAATAATAGTCATGTAATTATGCAGTGTGTGTTAGCTGTGGCCAACCGTTATTGTTGAAATTGTATAACAAAGGAAATGGTTGCTTTAAAAACAGTGGTGCAACCTGCCCACAATATATCTGCAATAAACAGTGTTCCATCATTGCTGTTTATGCATAGTATTTTGTATTTGTGACAGGTCCAAGATGGTCCTATGACCCCAAAGGAACCTGAAGTTTTAAGGTAGACAATCCTCATTCTGTTATTTGACTATTTTATTTTATAGACTGAATACCACAGTTAAGTATTTTTACTTTTTTATGTTGTAGGGCTTTTGAGGGCAAGCCTCACACCGTCTTGTTCGAGTTTATCCCTGAAACCAGTGACGAGTTGGATGTAGTGCCCGGGAACGTCGTGTTTGTGCTGCAGAAGGGAACAGACAACTGGGCTTCTGTGATTTTTAATGAAAGAGTAAGGTCCATGATTGTTGTTGGTACCTATTTTATACAGTGACCAGATGTCCCACAAATTGAGGTTGTGTCTCATTCTGACACACCCCAACAAACATTTTCTTCCTCCGTTTCCATAAATCTATAGTTAATGTCATATTAGTAATAGACTTTGAGGAAGCCAGACCCTAAGCTGAGTACATATAAGTGACGAATTATACATGCTGAATAATGACAAAGTACTATTTCACTGCATTTGTAACATGTCCCGCATTTGGTCCAATATAATCTGGCCACCCTTTTGGTACCAACAGTATATTATGTTACAAGATATTAAATTGATATTAAATTGATCAACAGTTTGTATTTGTATTGAAAATGTGGTTTCAATTGCAGAGGGGGCTTGTTCCTTACAACTATCTACAGCCACTCGATATCTCCCCCACTTCTAAAAGATATGAGGCAAGAAAAACATTTTGTTAAACCAATGCATTTATCATTCATTATGTTCTAGATATAAATGCATTGATGAACAATATGTTTTACAAACAGGGAATAACAACACCTCCGAGTCGAGATCCACCAACAAGGCCTGAAAGAAAAGGTATCTGTCGTTAATTGGTTGTAGCAATCGTTAATTATATTTCACTTTTGTTTTCTCTTAAGATGATCAAAGCCGTGTTGTTAAAAGAGGCGACAAAAATGGAAAGGTGTGCAAAGGCCAGTTTTTTTTTATCTTGATCAACTGTGAATGGATTTGAAAATATTTGTGTGTGAACTGTCAATGCCAGGATTTACAGTCAATTGACCAGGACTGCATTGTCAAAGTCCACTTCACCTACAACTTTGCAATCTCTGTACCAACTGGGTCCTCCTATGAAGTCCTTATTAGGAAAATTAGCAAGAAATTGAAACTTGAGGCTACATCATTGACTTTGAGGTATAATGCACATAAAGTCAGCTGCAATTCTTTCTTATATTTGTATTAAAATCTCATCTCAATCCTTTTATTTTTCTTTAGTTTAAAGGCAAATGGAGACAATATAATCAATGCTAGCACAGACATGGAAAGTGTGTGGGATCAAGCCAAAGGTGGACACATCACAATCTGGTGTAAAATATATGAGGTTATTCTAATTTATTTCTATACAATGACTGGACAAAAGTTGAAAAACTAAGACTTTCTGTAAAATTTTTGGTCTTTTTAGCCACCTCAAGAACCACAGTCTTGCTTTGTGGCACTTCACACTTATGAGCCCTCAAATCCAGAAGATCTTAGTTTTCAACAAGGGGACAAAATTATTCTTCTATCTAGAGGTAAGACCCAGATTCTTTGCACTTTGGTCATAAACACTATAATACTTACCGGTAGATTAATTTTTGCCATTTTCCCTTTATTTTAGTTAACAGTGATTGGCTCGAAGGCCAGTGTGGTGAGAACACAGGCATATTTCCTGCATCTTTTGTTATGGAGGTGCCAGTCAATGGCCAATGAAACTATGCACAGTCCACCTGTTGCATTAGAATGGACAACACTGGATTACCATTTGTACAATTGTATAATTAATTTAAGTACTCTACACAAATGACAGTTCATTGTAGATCACATTATATTTTTAATAAAACTTCTCCTTACATTTACTCATCGGTTGATTATTTAAAATCTGACAAAACATAAATTATATGTCCAAGTATGAGACAGTGTATATACATGCTTGAAGTAATGTTGATGCCGGAGTGAGATGGTTAAGATGTTCCTTCCTCTTCGTAGGCGATAGCTATTCCTCTCCTCCCCTCGACTGCCTTTAACACAGGCGTCTGTCCCAACTTTTGCTCCAAGCCCTGCCAGCTTCGGCCAGCCAGAAAGGACGCTAGAAAAGAAAATCAATTAATTATTTTTTAAATATTAATCCTGTTATGGTTTGAGGGTGACTGGGGTGAATCCCAGCAACTATGGGCCTTAAGTGGGGGTACACCCTGGACATTGGCCGGTTAGTCACAGGGCTGACACAGACAAGCAACCATTCACTCTCACTTTGACACAAAACACATGCAAGTGTTTGGACAGTGAGGGGAAGAGAAACTCCACTAAATGTACCACTTTGTCTCGTACCAGCTGAGTTTGTGTTTGTTGCTACGGTCATGGTTTGATTTCTCAAGACCAAAGAGGAGGTGTCTGAAGACTTGTCTGGTTCACTGTTGAGACACTGGCGTCTTAACTCTCCTGAGATCAAAGACACATCCGCCTCAGTGTAGTCCTGCAGCTCGGCCAGTGGCACATGGCTCTGTCCACCTACAAATGTCAAATAATCCAGCATTATAGGCTTACAGATACATTTCAACTATACTTACATTTAGAGAGAGATGTCTGATCTTTAAATTATTTGAATGTAGTGTGAATCTGATAGTATTTTATGGCTGGAAATGCTGCTATAATGTCAACTGGTGTATTGTGTACAGCCCTATTGTGTACAGCCCTACATCAAAAATATGAAGCTGGTATAATACATTTTAGACAAACCTGGAAGTAGATGTCGAAAGTCTGTGACATACAGCTCAGACCACTCTCTGTTGGGGTTGCATGCCACCTCCATCTCATACGGCGTCACTATGGGTTTATAAAACTCGCTGGAATCCAACAGCGAGTTCTGGGGACAGGCGATCAACACAAAAATGTCTATTTCGAGAAAGTTTGCCAGCTTGGGCACATTCAACTTTCCCATTGCAAACATGTAGCATTTCTTGCCAGCATTGTGGATTGCCTCCTTTAGCTGTGGTATAATGGAGAGGTAGTCTGCCACCCCCAAAGTCCCGACCAGGATACCAACCACAGAGGCGTCTTTTGCTCTTTCTATGGCATAATATCTCTTCATTAATGCACGGTTGATGTGGACTGATTCTATCCTCCCTGTCCCGGTGCAAGGGTCAAATGAGCAAAAGGAGCAACGATTCCATGTCATCATAAAGTTTGTCAAAGTCGCCCCCTCCTGGCCAATGTAGAATATATTGTAATCTTTTATACTTAATCCACTTTTTAAGACAAGCTGTCGTCCAAATTGACAAACCAGCTCTTGGTCTAAGGGAGAGGAGTTGTTTTGTTTCTGTTTACTCTGGCCATGGCTGTGACACTGATGCCCCTCACACACAAGGTCTGAGATGACGAGGTTTGGATATTCTGCCTGAAGCACAGCCCGAAGACCACCTGGGATAGTGATAAGAAAACGTTAGGTTAGGTATGTAGGGCAGCTTAAAGGATTATTCTGTATTTTATATTTAAGTGTTTATAGTAAACAATCTGTACAGGTTCTAGCCCTCATCTGACCAGGGCGTTCTAAACTGTCCCAGGTCCAGAATAAAGCCCAGAGGAGACTGCTACTTCCGCTCAAATCCCTCCTTACTCAAGTTGAGCTAGACATTTTAGTATATATTCAATTGTCATTTTTACTTGTTTTTATATATTTTAAATCAAATTGTGCTCTTAGTTATGTTTTTATATTTTTATTTAATACATTGTTAATATTGCATTGAACGTGTACAGCACTTTGGGGCAGCTTACACCTTGTTAGTTAAATGTGTTCTCTCAATAAACCTTGACCTTGACTTTGATCGTCCATATTGTTTGGCTCTTCGCTTCACAGGTGACCACAGTAAATGAGCTGCCTTCAAATAAACATATCCTCGGCTCCCTCCTCTCTCTCTCAACTAATTTTATGACCTCTTTTGAGATAAAATACCAAACTTTGTAAACTACATAACCCAATAGCATGACTAAAAATATAAAACTATGTGGCTTTTCACATTTCTAAGCACCTATAACGAGAGGTGGGTAGTACTGGGTAGTAGTGGGTAGTTACATTTACTCAATTACATTTACTTGAGTATCTTTTTAAATAAATTGTGCTCCATAGAGTAGCTTTACTGTACAATACTTTTGACTTTTACTTGAGTAATAATATTTTGAAGTAATTGTACTCTTACTTGAGTAAAATCTTGTAAATCTAAGAGTACTTTTACCCACCTCTGTGTGTCATGTAAGAACAGCTTTATGTGAAAAATGTGATGATGTACCTGTTCCTTAATTTTTTTAACTATTATTCATGTTTTTATTTTATCTTTCGAAAAATATCCAAATCTGTTTATTATCTTTTAATTTCTTTGCCAGATTACCACAAAATTAAACAGCTAATCAGACATTACACTCAAACAGTTACTCAGGACTTGAGTAGTTTTTTCACCAGTACTTTTCTACTCTTACTCGAGTAATTATGTAATTTACTTGAGTAACTTTTACTATTATTTTGAAGAAACGGTACTCTTACTTGAGTAACATTATTGGCTACTCTACCCACCTCTGCTTAAAAGTTGCAATGCTCACCATGATGTAATAAAAACACACAGACTCACCAATGGCATAGACATAGTTGACGTCATACAGGAGGATGACGTGACTTTGAGTGTCTGGGTACAGTTCTCTAAAAGCAGATGAACACTTTTCCACATCTAGACTCCGCTTCTCAAAGACATACATCAACGGCAGCCTCTCTGAAGGACTGAGACAGGCACTGCCGTAATGTATGATGCAGTCGGCTCCCACGTGTTCAGCAGCAACTTCATCCACACAACAGCTGCTTACAGAAAATAACAGTATATAACTTAAACTATACATATCTATGGTAGTACTTCAGCTGTTTGTAGAAGTACTATGAAGTCTCTGTTCAAGTCTCTGGTGTGGGGCATGAATTTGATCTGGTCTAGACCTGGAAGTCCTGGTAACTTTTGGGAGAGGTTTAGATAAAGACCTGGCTTAGTCTTGGATGTTATCTGGTGTAGTTCCTACTAGTCTCATTTTAATGAAATGGTACTTTGTGTAAAGACTAGTTTGTTCACATTTTACCTGCCGTAAGAAGTGTCGCCCAAAACGTAAACCTTTGCTTTTGTGGTTCTCTCGATTTCTGCTGCGACACAAATTGAATCCACCAGAAGATTATCAGGAAACTGAAGGGCAACCTGTAAATGAAAGCCAAAACGTACATACAAAATTAAGAAATTGATAGTTCTGATTTCTGGGTGTTCGCAGCTTGGAAAAATGATACTTTGTGCATATAATTTGATATACAAACTTCACTTAGAACATTGTATGAGTAAGCACGTTCCTGAAGAAATTATGCTGCTGCTGGAGGAAATGTAAAAGCCACTACACACCACCATGTGTATTATAGTTAAAGCTGTGTCCTTACCTTTTCAAAGTGATGTTGACTGATAAATTCACAGGTCTCGCTGATTTGATACAGCCCTTCCAGTTTATCCTGAGCAGTGCCAGTGTTCTGAGGGGCGTCTATAACGCGCTGAATCACGTCCTCGGAGCAGCTGCTGAACGGGTCAGCCATGGTTACTCAACAAACACAATGTAGTCTGTGGAATGATAAGGCACACAATAATATAGCACATTATGTCTGTTGAAGAGTGAGTTCAAATATAGATTCACATGTGGATCAGCTTTACATACAGACACAAATATTAAAAGGTAAGTAAGCGCATATTACCTTGTACACTACCAAAGGTTCTTCTATAGCAACATGCTGAAATCCAACAATAAATCTCTTATAAATTAGTTGATATAATCCCGTGTTTTTACCAGTGTTCTACTGACATTTACACACGCGTGGACTAAAAAACTACAGAAACAACCAAGGTTAAGACTTCCGGGTGAAAGTGCGTTTTGGTTTTTCAAAATAAAGCTCTACTTCTTTCTACGTCTTCAGCCCCATCTTCTGGTAGTGTGGTGTAACTTCTGTTATAATTGGAATAGAATAGGCTAAAATTAAAAGCTTTTAAATTTGGTCATAATACAATACAATTTCTGTTGCTCAAGTTAAAAATATTAAAAATAGGCTTCTTAATATGCATTACTATTACAGCAGTGGTTATCTGGTTTTGGTGTAGTTAGTCCTGGTTTATTTACTTAATATTGTATTTATTGATGATTTTGTTGGCATAAAAATCTATTTTATTCCAATAAGTTAAGACCAGTTTTAGTCTTGATTTAGGTTCAATTTGAGTTCTGATGATAAGGATGTTCCCTTTGACAGTGCTTTTAGCAAAAAAAAAGAGAAAGAAATCACAATATTCACCTAAATAAAAACAATTTATTATATTTATTGATGTACCAACACCAGCGCACACGTTTAAAAACCTCACCGAGCTTCCATTAGATTTACATTGTGTGGCAACAGTCCTCAAAACCTTACTGTATACAAAATCAAACACACACTAACAAGTCTTACATTTCAGTTGTGTGTGTTTTGCAAATGCCTTTATAAAAAAAGCTGGTAATAGCTCATACTAGAGTCAATAAATCAATAATTCATTAGACTACACATTGTAATAAAAAAGACTGTATTCAAAAGTGCATGTTCAGTGATAAATGGAAATGCATCAAGTTCAGTATTTTCTTTGTTATATAGTGCAACTGAGACAACAGGGTAAGATATAAATCTTGTACTATTGATCTCTATATGAAATATATGTGAAACTGTTTGACAGACTGGTTACATTAATGCCAGTATATTGAAGTGTCATATGGAGTGTCAATGCATAGTGCTTCATGTAAAAAGTCCTGTTTACATCCAAATGCGATAGAAACCCAACACCACAGTCAGACAGGTGAATACTGAACCTGGACAAAAGAGGCAAACTTAGAGTCAAACGAGCCACAGTCTAGTAAAGTACTAGTAAAGGAACTACAGTGTACGACCGACCTGCAAGATACTTTATAGTGTCCAGTTTGTGAGACTCTAACATTGTTTTTAACCCCGCAACTTCTGTGTCAATCTTCATGTTGGTCTGAGTAAGGTGACGCTCATGTTCAGCAGTCTGGGTAAAAATACATTTGTATATCTAATTCAAGTGTGATATAGTACATATATATATATATACACACATACATATACATATATATAAATAGGTATATATAAGTCCATATGCAAGTAATTACCATTTCCATGATCTCTGTTCGTGTTTCCAAAAGATTCTTCTCATGCTCTGCTTTCTATAAATATAAAGAAATGAAAAAAAATGTAAACCACTAGAATGGACAAAACTAGATTGTATTTCATTTATTAAAACTCACCAATTCTTTTACTCGACTTTTCTCCAGGTTTATGTCCAAAAGATTGTCCAAGCGCACCTTGTTCATTATATCCTGCAACACACAGTATTAAGCCAGTAATACATTGTAAGCATATGTTTAGTTGGACTCCTCATTGCCAATTGGCAATTGTAAAAATGTTAAAATTGTATTTATATTGAATAAAAAGGACTTACAGCCAGTTGGACCTTAAGCTGCAATAACTGTATTTTTAGTTTCTAGGAGAATATGCATGTATTAAAATGTAATAATAGGATGTCTTCCAAATAGCAGCAATCATTTAATAAATAATGCATTTTATTTTTATTTGTTAACAATCATTTACCTCATTTTCTGCAAGCAATGTAGAGAACTCACTCTTCTCAAGAATAATCATGTCCTTTTTCACAGCTGCAATTTGAGACATCACACGCTGCAACATTATTTCCTGCCAAAAAAATAAAAGGATAAATAAAATAAAAATGTCTCAATTATAAATAAAGCCACAGAAATCTGTCACCTGCTGCACTTTGGTGACCATGTCGGAATAAATGACGTCCATGTTAGAGTGTGTCATTCGGACCAATACTTTAACGATCACCTCAGCCTGTTGTGTGGTAAAACCTTAAGGAAGAGAAGCAATTAAATGTGTTACACTCATTTTATAAAAATCAACAGATGTCGAAATGGTCACAGTCACACACCATTGTCTTCCAGGAGTCGAACCACTGCATGTGTGTCAAAAAACAGCTTTCTTCCTTCAGTCTTGGGCACGTCTGGAGTTACATTGTATTGTATTGTTTGGGTAGAAGAAGAATACTCTGAAAAATATATCTGTTAGTACAGTAACAATCAACACTTCCTCAATTTACAATATGTACAACCAATACACCTGTTAAACCGAGAAGCACTGTGGAGTATTTTGTAAACAGCATATCGAGATGAGGGCATGCATCTCCATAAAAACTCATGACTCAGCACTGAAGATCATGTCATAAGGCTCTGTGGTATTACCCAAAGAATAGCTCTATAGTAACGCCACAAGTAGGCCTACAAACTAAACTTATGTTGCAATCTGGTATAGTCAAGACATGAGAGATTTACTGAAACATGAGCCTATATATGACAGTATTCATAGACATAGAGCATAAATAGTCTACTCTTTTAAATAGTGTCACAGGTATTAACATTTTATATTCACGGTGACTTTGAAAGTAGTACAATGACCTCGGCTCTTCCCTAAAGTTATTGTTTCTATTGCAGCCTGTCTATTGACCCAAATGCCACGGGTTTTACGCACAATGCAGTTATTTGTTGCTTGTCATATGGCAAAAATGAATGCTTTTTATCGTAATAAGTTTCGCTTCATGGTTACCTCTTGAGGATTTCTGGTGGGTCATTCCAGAAGGATGCCTTACTCCGTCATAAAGCCGTTTTCCTGTCTTCAAAATGTGTCTAAAATGTGGTTTATAGTGTGTTTTCTGGAGCCAAGGTGAGAATGGAAACGTCAAAGCGCACGAGGTTATAAAACTTCTTCTATGTTGGCAACTAACAGATCCATAAAACTTATCTAAAGAGTTATTATTTAAGCTTATGAGTCGGAATTTTACTATTTGTGCTACCATTGCTGAGACTCGTCTTTCCATTAGTTAATTAAAAAAAGTATTAAAGCTGTGAAGTCAGCATGTCATCGCCGCTTCACCTTTCCGTAGTTTAAACGAATCATGAAGATACAGGAAGAAAACAAACTTAGACATCCGGTTGTTGCTTTCAAAACAAAGGCAGCATAAAAACTAAAATACCTAATTTATAAAAACGTATAACTCAATACAGTTCACAGCAAAAAAGCATATATTCAGTTAATGTCAACCAACATACAAGTGTTAAAATGCAGAAGTCTAATTAATCCAAAATGAACAAAAAATAAAATAAAGTAGCTTTTCTTTATCTTCTCAGTGGTTATTTTGAGATATATCAAAATAATAATTACTTTTTTAAATTATGCAATGTCATGAATAAATGCACAACTTGATGCCAACAATACTCATTTCCCTTTGTATCACAAAGCCCACGGGACCCAATGATGTGTAGGCCATAAAATCAGTTTGTGTGTTTTTAGTGTGAAAAGCCCTGATGATCACTAAAAGAATAATCCCAGAAGAAACAATACTAAGAATATCTGTGTTCTTTTTGATAACGATTTCTCATGACCTTAAGATATCTTTGTCAGCCGACTTCAAGGGATTTCCTATTTGATTACTATTGTCTTCTTTCAATGGAGATTTTGTTTTGAAAGTCAATGTTGTTTAAATGCCCTCTTGACTGTGTAAAAAATTCACACATGATTTAAAATGTTTAGCTCACACTATGGGAAGGTACAGCCACAATCATGAAAACTGAGTATGTATTTGTGAATTTGATCTGTATTCATTGTGCAGCTGCAGAGATATGCAGTAATTAAGTTACATTGCCGTACCTCTACTTGAGTAATATTAATTTAACTGTAGATGAGACAGGTAATTGTTGTCTTGTGCCTGATAATAACACCATGAGTTCAGACAGTGACCACAAGACCCATTAATACTGGAGCAGAGGAGCTCTCGGGCATATATTTATTTTATATTTATATGGTTGGGCCAGTAAAAACACAGAATTAACAACTTAACAAGCCTTCTTTAATATAACATTTACACAGAGGTTATTTATTCCTTGTATTCTGTTTCTCACCGATATTGTAATTATCCTGCATGGACCACACCCAGTGACTCATGAATTAGATCAGTGTTGTTTATGTAAATTATTTAAAATCAATTTGCTTATTGGGACTTAACAGGGACACATGATTTAGTCCCATGCTCCTGTCTGCTTCTCCAAATTGCTAATATGCTGACAATGATCTGAGGAAAAAACTCTAAAAGTATCAAATAGAATCATAAACATCTGATCAATATTAAAATATAATAGTAGTATTATATCTGTTGTTTTGCCCTGGTCCAGACCTGATGTTCTTCCTGGTTTAGTCCTGGTCTCATTCTTTAGTATTCATCTCTATTTTATTCATTGATCTAGAGACCCTACTCTCTCTTTTTCATTTAGTTCAGTAAGTGAATCCAAACTAATAACTCACACATGTGGGCTAGTACAATGTAGTTAGCACATATTATTGTCTTGTGTCTGATAATGACACCATGAAGTCAGACAGTGACCACAAGACCCACCAGCCTCTGTTTGGAGTTAATTGATTTTGAGGTTAATTATGACCGGCCCATCTTTACATATTAATACTGGAGCAGAGGAGCTCTCAGGCACCAGTTCATCCTCATCTTCAGGAAGATAAACTACAAACTTCAACTGAACTACAAAAACTACCATCATGAAGACTGCGCTGCTGGCCTCTGCTCTTGTGTGTGGTCTGCTCTACTCTGTCAGTGCTGTTCCCACCCCAGGACCTGTGCCCTACCATGCATTCTGCAGGTCTATCTGGTAAGTACCGCAGTTACCAACTTGCCAAATGTGAGTTTACTTTTGGCTCTTTTTAACTAGCCACTTTGTCTGGTTGGATAACTAGTCACAAAAAGTTAGGGATATGGGACTTGTGGATAAAAGTTACAACAGTGATATCATGTTGCCAGTAATTAAGCTCGGTAAGTGGTCTTTAAAGGTCTTACCAATAACTACAGGATTTACATGATAGAACACTTACCACAATGGTCTTTAAGCAAAAACATCAGCATCAAGCCTTGTTTGTCACTATGTGTCATGTGTTTTGTAATGTCTATGTTTAAATCTTTAGGCTGTTTGCGACCCCATGTTCAGTGATCAGCACCACACTGGAGCAGCAGATTGTGGCTTTGAGTCTTGATGTTGGATGTGACTCGTGTCATTATAATGTAAGAACCCAATGATACCTTAGTCTTGGCTGCTCTATAATAATGATGCCATTTTTATCTGCCTCCTCTGTCTTCAGCTTGTGTCAGTGACCCCTTGGTCCATCTTAGCCAACCACACCTCAGCAGACGGCATCACAGCAGAGACACTCAGCTTCATGTTTATGCCCACTGTTCTGACTGGGGGCTGCAGGGTGTCTGTAAGTGCTTACAAGTCAGGATTTTACAATTATTTTAGATTTATTTGCATTACATTTGAACTGAGTAGTTTTGTCACTGTAGGCTCAGTCACAGTCTGTTGAATTCACCAGTCTTCTTGACAATGGCCTCAACTACTGTAACCTGTACCATCTGCTTTCAGGTATGTATGTCCATTGTATTGTATAAAAGACTGGGATTAAAAAAACAATTGATTTATACAGTTTTATTTGTTCCTGCAGCGAGTGGTCTTGCCTCACAGCCAGACTTCATGGAGATGACCAATGAGTGGGCCTGTCTCGGCTACGGACTGGCCACATGTAAAGTCTGAAGAGTTTTGATGATGCTAAATGTTAACATCTATGCCTTAACTGTGTTTATGTACCCAAACATAAATAAAATATAAATGAATACTACAGTCTAATGCAGGTGTTTATATAATGCTTTTCTCGACGAAAATTGCTTTATATTTTATTTTTAAATAATTGCATTATTCATTCATGCCACAGTCACACATTGATGGTGGTAAGCAAATTCTGTAGGCACAGCTGTCCTTAGGCAGACTGACCAACGGCCTTTCAGACCACCACCAAACTCCAAACACACAGTTATACATACGAGGCAGGTATGTGTTTTGCCCAAGGACATAATGAGTCTGCACAGGTTGGAGTGAGATTCAAATATAAAACGACCTCTAAGTCACTTGATCTGTCATGAATTTCATCTTCAAATTTCATATGTGTCTGATTAAATATACCTTGTTAATAAACTTAACCCTCACTCTATCCCCACTCATCTGAAACCTCGGCATTCACTTCGACTCCACCCTGTTCTTTGAACATCACATCAATCAAATATCCCGGACTGCATTTTTTCACTTAAAAAACATTG
>JAVQKC010058122.1:0-12062 GCA_036025475.1 Philypnodon macrostomus
CGTTTTAGCCAGACTCTTGGGCGCCGGGGAAAGTCCAGGTCACGGTCCGTGGTCCCATACCGTGGGAAGGTTGGGGTTTTTGGAGAGATATGTATGAGGTCCCCTGATACGCTACAACATCTGCATGTATTTATTAATCCATAAAGATTATTTTCATTAGATATTGTCCCTCTAAGGTTAGACATTTCTCTGGCTGTTTCTAAACCCAAATATTGGAAGTTATCATTTTACTGACTTGTGAGTTGTGGTAAACTAATTTTTTACCATTTTACCAATGAACCTATAAATTGTGATGTCAATATTCAGATTTTTCGAGATTAAACCACAATAATATAACACAATTGGAAACATTACTTTGCGCTCTGGACACACGAGCTTCTAAGGGCATTGAACATAACCACACACTGTCCACAATTGAACATAACCACACACTGTCCACAATATTCGAGAAATGGAATTGGTTTGAATTTCTGTCCATCTTTTCTATCACACGTATTTGTTTTGGAGTTGCCATGGTAACCCCATTATTAAGCCCATTATTCTGATCCTTGCCGATTCATTCATGGACAGAATGTATCTGCGATCATCATTTCACTAAAAGCTGTCAAATAAATGCGCTTCATTTTTCATATTTAAGATTAAAATGTGTCCTCCATTGCACTGAAAGAACAGAACAGGAGCACAGAACATTTGATTGTGGTTTGAATATAAAGTGTTTCAGGCCAAATAGAACTCTCAAAGTCCCTTGAGTATTATTGAACTGAGCCTGAGTCAGAGTCAGGAGTACTCAACACAAAACTTGAAGTGAAACTGGTGGACAACTACATAAATGGCAGTCGACCACAGATGTCTCACCAGGGCCAGAGACAATGCTCCACAACCAGGACATGAACTGACTCTACATCAGCCGGAGAGGTGCTCATTGACAGTTAGCATGTGCCTCTGTCAGCAGGCATACTGAGCTGTGAGCGAGGCCTGTCCAGACGTCAATACGATAAAAGTCAACTCTGTCTTCAGCTCCGGTCCATCAGCTCCACTGAGGGGTTTTCCCGAGTTCTAGGGACAAAATCAATTGGGCTTACACACATCTTTCAGTGTCTCAGATTTCATCAGATCAGTCCAACTCATTGTAGCTTATTGAATGGTATCAGTGTGAAATAGTATTTCGAGACTATGATCAACTATCAACATCGATATTGGGCTTATTCCCATAATAGGATACTGTACAGATGGCCGATGTAGACCTGTTTAGAAACAGCCAGAGATAGAAAAATCCAATTATAAAATACATTGTATCACACTATTTATGGATGTATAAATACATTTTAATGCAGCTTGCTTTCTTTTATATAAAGACACACGTAGAAACACATAGGAAACACATAGAAACACATAGAAACACATAGAAACACATAGAAACACATGGAAACACATGGAAACACATAGAAACACATAGGAAACACATAGAAACAAATAGGAAACACATAGGAAACACATAGAAACACATAGAAACACATGGAAACACAGAAACACATAGAAACACATAGGAAACACATAGAAACATATAGGAAACACATAGAAACATGGAAACACATAGGAAACATAGAAACACATAGGAAACACATAGAAACACATAGGAAACACATAGAAACACATAGAAACACAGAAATACATAGAAACACATAGAAATACATGGAAACACCTGAAAACACATAGGATAAACAGCCTACCAATACAATTGCAAAATATCAATATTGGAATTGATTTCGGCCAAACTGGAAATTGAAATAAATTAATATAAAAAAATAGTGCTTTTCTCAAGATTAAAAGACGCTTAACAATTCTATTATTCATTCACTCCTCAGTCACACCCGGTGGTGGTAATATACTTGTGTAGCCACCGCTGCCCTGGGGCAGACTGCCATTCTGTGCCTACAGAGATCTGGTAAAGGGTCTCTGTCCATCTCACTCACTCTGACACGCTGATCTAACTAAGTCCGCTCCTCCCACTCTCCAAAATATAAAGTGAACTTAGAGAATCGAAATTGTTCATTATTTCCCGTTCCCAATAGCAGCTGGTTCATTTTCTTATCAAACAGCAGCAGATGAATCATTTTTCATGGTTTATTCCTTGAGTTTCCGCTCTGTCTGTTGCTGCTTCTGTTTATAGCCACACAAACTGACTCACAAATGCAGTGCTTTGACTAGCGCCCTTGGCTGTGAGCTATACACAGTTTCTTCACTGATTAGAAGCTTTGTTTATGTTTTGTTTCACTTTTCCACCAAAATAACTCCTGGTTTAAAAATACAAGTGTACCTTCTGAAGCATGATTCACCGATGTCTTCCCACTGGCTGTGTGGTATACAACATTCACTATATAACATGGGTTTTGTAGGGCACAGTGAAGCTAAGCCACACGTCAGGATCGTTAAACCAGCCACAAGATCACCACAGTTTAATCCAACAAGATTTATGAGCACATTTACATTGAGTTTGAGGCTGGCAAGGGTAAAACTGGAAGTACACAGGCTCTAGTGAGTCTTTTAGGTCACACATTTCAACAAAGGTAATTAACATGTTTGGTAATTAATAGGAAAATGGTGAATTACCGAGTCATTTCAATGTAATTGTCTTTGACTTCCACGCAGCAGTAACAGGATCGTTATACAATACAGACTAACTCTGGGTAATGTGGGCTCAGGAGCAGACTTAACGAGTTAGGGTTCAGTAATTACATCAAAATGAATACCTGTTTATTACCACAATATTACCGTATTATTATCATCTTTTGCAGTTTTATTCTGGTCATGTTTCAGACCTCCGCTCCGTCCTGACCTCCGCTCCCTCCTGATTTGCCTGGTTTATATTGGATAAACAGACACGAGGACACATAAAAACCACAACCCACCATTTTTGTTTGGTTCAGGACTATTGGGTCATTAATGTACAATCATTCTGGTATTTTTGGTGATCGAATTCAATTTATGTTTATTTATTTATGTTTTTTTGATGTACATTTAATGATGGACTGTGATGGATTATGGCCTTACCAAAAACACATTTTCTTTAAACTGAAAATGTTGATGACCCAATTGAAATCTTTGGTGACCCACATTTGGGTCCCGACCTAGTGTTTGAGTCTGTTCTTCTTTAGTGATATCTCTTACTGCTTTGTGAAGTAGATAGTCAGCTGCTTTCTACATGTTCCTCATCAGAAACATCCCTGGAGTG
Source organism: Philypnodon macrostomus (assembly GCA_036025475.1). Taxonomy (NCBI): domain Eukaryota; kingdom Metazoa; phylum Chordata; class Actinopteri; order Gobiiformes; family Eleotridae; genus Philypnodon; species Philypnodon macrostomus. Next base: position 3,233 of record JAVQKC010058122.1, read on the forward strand.
GTTTTCTGAGCTGACCACTTGCCACCATTATCACACACCTTGTTTAAGTTCATCTTACTCCGGTAAAAATGCTTCTTCAAAAGCCCCATATGTTACTCAGTTTGAGGAAAAATACTGCAATAGGCTTTTGACTGGCTTGTCTCAGTTTCTGTAAGATGTATCTCTGACTGTATCTATAGAGCGCAACAGAGCCCGCCCACCTCCGGATCCGTAAGTAAAAATCACATACATTTTTGCTATAGACTTTTCAAAAAATCCATATTGTTGTGCTCTTTTGCAGGTCATTATAAAAAAGAGTTATGATGCTGTTGTTGAGATGTCTTTAATGCAAAAATAATTCTTCTATTAATATATTACTATTTCTACCACTATAATACTAAATCCATGAGAATTGAAATACACGTCATTTCTAGTTGGACCGATCTACGTGAGTAAATTGAGACAATGAAATATTTTGCTGTGAATGATCACTGCACAATTAAGTAGAGCCAGATTTGACTTTTTCCAGTGTAGAATGAGTCACACGGATGTCTCCATGGTCGGCTGTATGCTGTGGACACGTGCTGCTTAGCTATTTTTAAAAACCTTGACAAATCCATGTAGTCAGGAGGAAGTGGTGCATGTACGATTCTGCCATGCTCCAGGAGGACACACTATTAATAGAGTTAACATCTCACAAGTCTCCAATACACTGCACAGTCTGATGAGTTTACACTATTTCAATAGTGAATTAAACAGCTTAGGTAATTATTTATTTAATTGTATGGTTATTTATTTAGTTATTTAATTATGTATTTAATGTTATAGTTATTTATTTATTTAGTTAGTTATGTGTTTGTTTAATGTTATGGTTATTTATGTATTTATTTTTAATGTTATGGTTATTTATTTTGATATTCATTTTTCTTTGTGGGGTGGGCATGGCTGGGGGTGGGCAGGGCTGGGGGTGGGCAGGGCTGGCGGTGGGCAGGGCTGGGGGTGGTTAGGGGTAGTCTTGTGATTATAAAATTGTATACAAATATTAATGATAAATAAAGAGCTTTGGAGTTAATGTGATGCTAAATAAGTTGTTGTGGGGTGAATGAAGTTTCCTTACCACCCTCTGTCGAATAAAAGGAAAATGGAAAGTCTGGTCTCAGGTCTCACAATGTTTCATTTTTTAACAGGCTTTTACAGAGCACAAATGAAATAGAAATATGCTAAACTGATGCAGACTAGTGATCCAAACAGAAGAAAGTTACATTAATAATTGTAATATCAAATGCTGTAAAGACTGTTATGATGTCTTCTGTTAATAAAAATGTTTGTATCAGTATCACTCAGAGTCTGATACTTTGAGCTCACTAAACAAACTCAATGTACACACAGCAGTCATCACGTCTTCTGAGGCTTTGTGGCTTCATCAGTGAACCATGGCTCTGGAGTGAAGAGCATGCTGGGAACTGTTACCTAACCTGGTGCAGGCTTCACACAGCTCCTCATTGGCCTCATTTTACACTGACAATACACGTCCTGATGTGTGACTGCAGTGAGATTATGAAACCGTCATTACCAAAGGACAGAGCCATGAATGTTAATAAAATAATGTGTCTAATAGTTGGACTCGGAAATGATTGCCCTGTTAGAATGTGCAGTATGACTGACATTCATTCACAATGGGCAGTGTTGATTTAACCATTTCAACAAACCAGAAAGATTTGCAGTCACTTTTTTGTGCCTATAACTGATATTGTCTTGCATAACTGGGTTTTTAATGGAAAACACTGCATTGTGGAAATATAAATATAAAACTATCGTAGGTTACCAGGGTGGTTTAGTGTGGCAGCAGTTCGATTAGACCCGGGGTGTCCAAACTGTGGCCCGGGGGCCAAATGTGGCCCGCAGAACAGGTTTTTCTGGCCCTCAGGTTTACCTCTCAATTGGCCCAAATTGCCTTTTTACTACATTTGACTCACATAATCCAACTCCGATTGGCTGTGTGGTTATAGTTATAATATAGATGGTCACACAAATATATGTGGTCAGAAACCAGGCACAAACGAAGGGGTCTTTTGGTGAAGCGAGATCAGTCACATGAGCGTGTGGCCCTCCTCGGTATACATTTTTCTGACCTGAAAGTTTGGACATCCCTGGGTTAGACAGATGTAGAAACCCCCAAAACGGAAATAGCCTAAGATTATGTTTACTGTGGGAATTCAATCCTCATCTACTGACATGCAATCATGCAATTATCAAACCCATGTGAGAATCTACGGACCAGTCCACCCATCAGATATCTCGCAGCTCAGCTAAAAGTGATGCATTTAAAATCTATTTTCTATGATGCACCGCCATGTCTCTTTATTTATCCTATGCCACAATGATTTGCACGGATGTCTTTGGACTGACGTTGGTGTTCAAAATGGAAAGTCTGAGCTGAAGTGTTAGAAAATGTGTTCGACTTTCTGGTCACATCTCTGCTCTGCTCTGACCTGTCTGGACGAGTGAGTGTAAAAATAGCCCCATTCTTCATGCAGACCTGTGATAGAGCGTGCCATGTTTATACCCAGGGTTAAAATAATGGGATGATATTCAGGACGGTAAGATTGAAATGCTGCAAGAGTCTATTTTTAGATTTCAGAAAGCTGCCGAGCCAAAGTCCTTCATAAAGGATGGCGAAGCTACTCTACACAGTATGAAGAGTATGTAGACAGTTATAATATATTCAGTCAGATATCACTTCCAGCTATTTATAGTTACTAGAGAGATACAGGATGGTTTTGGGAATGTCTGATCTAAACAAAATAGTTTGATGCTATAGACCAGGACAACACATATACAGCATCTGCCTTATATACTGAATCTAAGACTGTATATGATATACTCAACAAACTTCATCTCTACTTTAAATGTAGTAGACCAAGGCTGTTAGGGGTTGTGGGTGGATGGCAATGATCCCAGCAACTATGGGTGTGAGGCGGTGTACACCAAGTTATGATCAGGGGCCCCAGGCTTTTATGGTCTAACATGCTTTAAGTTATGGTTTAGTCCTGACTAAGTACTAGTTTAGTCCTGGTTTTAGACCTGGGTTAGTCCTGGTTAAGACCTGGTTAAGACCTGGTTTAGTCCTGGTTTTAGACCTGGGTTAGTCCTGGTTTTAGACCTGGTTAAGACCTGGGTTAGTCCTGGTTTTAGACCTGGGTTAGTCCTGGTTTTAGACCTGGTTAAGACCTGGTTTAGTCCTGGTTTTAGACCTGGTTAAGACCTGGTTTAGTCCTGGTTTTAGACCTGGTTTGAACTTGTTTGGCCCGAGGTTGGTCCTGGTTTAGTCCAGATTTGCGATGCCTGCCACGCCCCTGGTGTTCACCTTGACTTATCTTTAATGGCAGACGTACACGGACAGACAATTCAAACATGACCATGTCTTTGAACATTGGAAGCAAGCCTTGCAAGTCATCCCTTGGTAACAGGAGTGACATCCAAATCCCCCTCAAAAACATAACATCCTAGAAGAGTAATATTTGTATCAACCCAGTGTCCCCTCCTTGAGACAGAAACAACCAAAAATGATCACAGAGACATGAAGGCCATCAACAAAACTGATGTCATCCTCTGGCATCTGTTGTGATCCAAAAGAGGCTAGATCAGATGGCCTGCCTGGAAACACTGTGGGCTGTGGGCCTTCCTCTTTTAGACCAGGGACAAACGCCCTACAGTCTGCGTGTTCTCTCCGTGACTCAGGTCTAAAATCTGTCCTGACCTCACCAAATGTTGTTGGTTTCAGCTGACTGATTCATAATGCATGTAAATGAGTGTGATGGAGAAGAGTCTAAAACGGGAACTCGGAGCAGACACGCATGAAGTTCAGGCAGAGACGTCCTGTGCTGAGGATGTAAAACTGACCAACTGGAAGAAGAGGACAGTATGTACGCACTGGTCGTATGCTCAGGCTAACACAAGCTGCCATTTTGGAGCAAGCTTTACATAATAAGGCATACTAGGGATTTTGTATTATTTTTTATTATTATTAATTATTATTATTTTATGATAGAATACCAGAGAGATTTCTGAGCCTATAAACTGGGACACATATAGAAGTCACAAAAAATATATAGCGATAAAGTCTGATATTTCTCTAGAATCAGGCGATAGTATTATGTGTATGTGTTTAAGTGTACCGTGCTTATATCAATTTATAAAATCTAATTAACATTTTCTACCATTTATTGTTGAGCTCCCACATTTACTTTCTAAGAACTGGGGTTTTTTAGGTTTGAGGTTGGACCATCTGAAGTCTGTTAAATAGGGGTTCTTTCGGGCTTTCGGTCTTTTGTTTCAAGGGTCTGACGGTTTTCGCTGAATGCTCTTTAACAATTCACATTTGCCACATTTACTTTGACTGAATTCACTGTTGTTCTGCATTGAGTTTGTGCCATAGCTTTATCCAATGGGGTTTCTCTCCAGTGTCTGCGTTACACAACTGACCTAAATATCACCAGTATAGCTCCAAGTGGTTGTGTCTGACTCAATAAGGGTCAGTTTAAGTCTTCTTGGCCCAGAACTACAGATGGTCCAAAACTGGTGCTTTACATTCGGGACTCAAGGGAATTCAGTGCATTGCTTTGACAAGTCTCAGCACCAATCAAGTTATTCTGAACATACAATGAAAAAACTATTGTGCTAATCAACATTTCTGTAAGAACTGTTACTAATGTGTACATTAAATAAACATACAATGTGAGGTACATACACTAATGTTTCCTACCCAGGCTCTGACATCACCTACATGTAGAGAGTGGAGGGACTTTGTCAAAACCACCCAATATTTTGTGGCTAATGCTAATTTCTCCATTGAAAATGAATTACGGTCTTGCCTCCAGTTGACTCCATTCCAGAATTTAGAACTTTCTGTTTACAAACATTCAAAGGGTCAACAGGCTTGTTTACTGTTTGTAATAATGATGTAATAATGAAGGGACCGTAAAGCAGGTCGTCCAATAACCAGAAGGTTGTGGGTTTGCTTCCCATTCCAACCTGTTACTATTTTGCTCTTGGGCAGAACATCCACCATATACCAGCATAATGGGAAATATCCATCCATCCATCCATTTTCTCCGAAACCGGGTCGCGGAGGCAGCAGTCTAAGCAGGGAACTCCCTCCTTCACCCACCGCCCGATCCACATTGCACCAGCCCTTTATGGTACCTCCCGCGGGTGGTGGGTCCAGGGGACGGCCTGACAGCTTGTGCACGGGCGGGGGACTCGAACCACCGACCCGCCGGTTGAAGGGCGAGCATCTACCCACTGCACCACCGCCGCGGCCGGGATATATACATTGAAGCCATAATTACATTTGATATGTCATTCAGCACATTTACTCGAGGTCACCATTGATTTTTAATCCTATTTAAATGAACCTTATCGCTATGGGCCTTAGGTGGGGTACACCCTTGGACAATGGCCAGTTAATCACAGAGACCTATAGATACACATGAACAGATTATATTTACTGGTTAGGCATAAGGACAACGTCATGGTTTTGGTCAGTTCTTCTGAATCATTATTGTTGGGATAATCTCCACCCCAGTCGATACACTCACCATGATCTGCCACAGACATGTCCTTAGTTCCTCCTTTAGATTTTCATATCTCCATGAACAACGATATGTGAAGTTTACTTTAGGGACAGTCTGTATTGAAGCGTTCTCATCTCCATAGTGGACCTCAAGCTACATTCTCAAATCACCTCCTTTACCATGAATCATGCTTTTACCAATAACCCATACGTCCTAACAGGATCAACACAGAGCCACACATTAATGTAATTTCTATCTAGCTTCATACTGAGGTGATCTTGTGTCATATGAATGTAACACTGGTTTGGTAAGTTCATTTCTAATACAAAAGCATTGGTCCTCAAATACAGAGGTTTCAATGGGACATGTTATTATGAGATCTTTGCAGGGAGCTTTTATCACAATGCAACCGGACAAGGAGACCCAGTGGCTTCACTGATGATGATGATGATGGTTTATCACTGGGGGCTTCTTTAGGTCATTATAAACATGAGTGAAGTTAAGGTCAGTTAAGATGGTGTCATGTGGAGATGTGCCTTAAGTCTGTGGACAGGATAACATCTGGAATCACTATAATAGGGGAATATTAGACAGGGGCTAGATGAGGTTCTTCTGCATGCATTAACGGTAGAGATGAGCAATATGGTCAAAAATAATGTCTTTATTTTGACATTTTTAGTTGACTAGACTACTGTATCAATGTGAAATAGTCCACGTCAGAGCCATAGAGATTAGAGGAGGTCCGTAAAATCTGAACGATGCAGTTTCAAAATAGTTCCACCTTAACACAGCTCTCAATGCATTTGTATGGAACTTTTAGCTTGAGCGGCTACTTCTGGAACAAATGAGATCAAGGAAGTGCCCATTGTCATAACTCTGCTGATCTCTATGGCTCTGGTCCATGGGAGTTGAATGAACATATTTCTAGTTGGACTGATTGACTTACTGATTTTTTTCAGTGTAAATCGGTTGTCTTAAGTCTTAATTTAAGGCTTTAACAGATGGTGATGAATAGAAAGAACTGAATGAGTGAATGAATGAATGAATGCTGACTTGTAATCACTATTCTGATAAATCTATATTCTTTGCACTCTTTAAGTGTAATGACTGCTCCATAGAGTTAAAGAATGACCAACACATGTTGAAATGTGGCCCTTTAAATCTGCATTTAGTTTGTTACACTTCAGTGACTTCATTCCAGAGGTCCCAGTGGGAAGTGAGCCCCCTGCAGCTGCTGTCACAAAGATGTGTTTACGTTATCAATGTACATCAGGGACCAGTGATGTAACACACACACACACACACAAACACACACATACACTCTTACACATAGACACACACCTGCGAAAAAACACTAGGTGAGGAGAGGGGGACTAAGAACAAAACAACTGGACTTTAAGAGAGACTGGACCCATTCAGAACCTATGATGAGCTCTAGGGTCTGCTGTACAGGGAACAATATTATAATATCAGATGCATTATAAATGAACATGTCCTACACTACACTCAATGCACATGTCAAACACACAAAAAACTAAATGAAGTAAATCAGTCCAACTAGAAATATGTGCATTCAACTCAATTTTACAGTGATACAACTGAATAAATCTCAAATACAATCTAGATTGTGTGGATTAAAGCTGATAGAAGATTATTTTTTGCTGATATTCCGTGTGAATGATTGAAGATTTTGAAAGTCGAACATTTTACAATAGAATCATATCAGTCTCAGGTTTCTGTTTAGGTCTCTGTGGCTTACACATACAGTACAGTATAACAGAAGTCATCTGAGAATATAATGTGACTTTAATCACATGCTTTCTGGTTTCTGAACGTGTACAAGGCAGTGTGTGCTCCATCTGTGAGACATAGAAGTTCAAAAACTAAACTCTGTACTCCAAAAACATCTATTTTTACAATCTATTTTACATGAACCTTTATTATATTAATATCTATTTATTTATTAGGACCAAATTTTTGCCCAAAATTCAGAAGTGCGTGAAAATTTCAGTTGTATATTTCCATTTTGAGATAAAAAAAAAGTGCATTACAACTATGGGGTTTTGAAAAACATGAATTTTGATTACTCATAATCTATAAAACTTTTTAATTTGGCCCAGGGGGCTTCCTCCGCGTCCAGCGAGCGCGCGCTTGCTGTACGCTCGTCATCCCCCTGGGGGCTACGCTTAGAGTGCCAAGCATTCTCGCACAATCACACTTGTCCTACAGACCACAAATCTACCATATAGATATGTGATAGGAAACCAGCATACTTAAAATAACTCCAAATGAACAAAGTCAATGGGCAAAGCCCATGTGGGGGTCACTTTCGAGCGTGACGGAGGTCGGCAGTGGGTCGCGGAGAGCGAGGGCCGTTCGACGCCGCTTGCGGCTTTAATTATATTTCTGATTGTATTAACAGCCTGTCTCACACCTGCCTCGTGCCCATAGTCAGATATTAGCCCAATGCTTAATGTGAAGGGTCCTGGATCTCCTTGGATGTCCTTGTTATTTGATGGACAGTGTTATTTCAAAATTGCATATAAACATCTAAACAGGGGTCAGAGCGACGAGGACACAGCATTCATGAGGAGATAAAATTAGATCGTGGTATTTGTGGGCTCGACTGGAGTCTGATTTGATGGGACGAGGTTTGATGGGCCGCTGAATAAGTGCTCTGGTCCTTTGGGGTTTCATTGTCATGGCACTTTTTAAAGGTCCTGTATAGGCCCTTTCAAAGTTTGTAAACAGAAAGCTCGAAATTACGGAATGGAGGCAACACCATAATACATTTTCAATGGAGAAATTATCAATCACAAATTACAGACAGACAGCCCACTTTGCCAACGAATGTGGTTGTGTGATTGATGTTTGCTGGCTCTAAGTGTCTTGGACAGGGACACAACGGCAGTATACATTTGGGCTGGGGATTCGAACCGGCAACCCTCTGGCGCCCCCAGTTAGTTGCAGGGCTAACATACAAATATAAGCTGCCAATCAACCTCACATGTATTCACTATATATGTGCAAGTTATTTCAATCCTAACACATGCATCTCTTCGAATGGTGACAAGAACCCACAGTAACACAGGGAGGACATGCAGACTCCACCCAGGATTGTACCCACAACCTGCATGTTCATGTTCAAATCCTTCTTCTAACTTACAAGGCCTTGAGTGGAAAGGCCCCATCCTATCTCAAGGATGCTATCCTTCCATATCATCCAAACCGCGCTCTTCTCTCAAAATGCAGGTCTATTAGTGGTGCCAAGGATT